>CAJNOI010000472.1:0-47455 GCA_905250115.1 Adineta steineri
CCCCCCTGTATATACTACTGAGACTCCAGTAACAGTTTATTGTAGAGTTATCGTTTTCTAATCTCCTTTTGTTATAAAAGAAGGTATTGATAATCAGCGAAAGACTTACATCTATTTTTGATTGCACAATCAACACATTCGATATGGACATAGTGTAAAATTCATTCCGAATCAGTATTCTCAATTTATACATTTTCTTTTTCAAATAGAAAAATAACAGAAAAAAACAAATAAATATACAAAGAAGATGTGGCATAAGATTCTTGTATTCGCTTATTTATCCATTAATAATTGATATTTATCTTGTACGAACGTATTTGTCCGATGATTGTCAAGAATGCAACTATTATCATTTTGTCTACAACTTCTAAAGAAATTTAAAAATGAACAAAACAAAACGCATGTTTTTGTTATTTACCAATATCTTCCACGTTGTTGATTCGAATGTAGATAAGGATTATTTCGTTTATTAATAACATATGAACAATGTTGAAATCGTCGATAAAAATGTGAATTAGAACAATCGTTTGTATATGATTCATAGTAAAAATTATTAGGAATATTATTATTATTATTTACTAAATATGGCTGTTTTGGCTTGAAATGTTTTGGTAATAGAGAATAAGGAATATATGATTGAGCAATCATTTGATCAACAACATTTATTTGTCGTTGTTTATTAGAATATGTCTGATATTTATAACCACATGTACGAGATAAATCATTATACTGATTATGCGAAAAATGACTATGATTAAAATAGTATTGTATTTGCTAAAAGAAAACTCAATAGAAAAAAAGACCATTCAAATTACTCTATCTCGTACTTTATTATTATTACTAAATCGACCAATTAATATAATCGCTGAATCAAAATCAATCACATCGTTATCTTTTTGATTAAGTTCAACACGTTCTATTTGTGTTTTATTTATACATGTATCACTCTTGATTAGTAACAAATCTAGTAAATTAATTTCAAATTTTGAGACAGTTTGAATGGCTATATCCATTATTATTCAATGTTTAGATTTATAAGCAAGTAATTCTACTGAATATTTGTTAAAAAAATTAACTATGTATATTTTGTGAATCGATGAAAAATAAGAATAAACTAATAAATGAATTATTACAACACTATTTAAATCATTCTATGCTGAAGAAATATTGAGTCATTTTTCTTTTCTTTCTGTGATACGATGAATCAGTGAGCAATAATAAGAAATATTACATTTTTGTTGAGTAAGAACATTATTTCCATAATTGACAGGATATATCAAGAACAATTTTATTTTGTTTATATCTATCTCTTATTCATTTTACAAAGAATTACAGATACTTATGAAAACATAAGAGATAGCAACTATTGTTATAGTCTTATTTTCTTATGGATTATAAAAATTTACTTTAAATTCAAATTAAAACTATAGTAAAATGGTACTTACCCGTCTGATAGGAATGTAATATGAGACGAAAATATATTTGAGTGACGTTAAGCACTTCCGTACTGTTTAATCCCAAAATAACTATATATACGACAATGATAAAAAGAGCTTGATTACAATTAAAAATAATAATAAAAAACATGCATTCGATTTCTATTATTGTTATTATGGTTTCTATTTGTTATATAAACGTTAATGGTCAAGATATACAAAGTAAGTCATCATTGAATGAAATCATATTTTTTTAATCAGATATTCGTTTAATAGATTTTTGTACTGCTAATTCAAATTTATGCAATAATGGAGGAACATGTGTAATAACATCGAACAATGATTTCAGATGTCTATGTCGATCAGGTTTTACAGGAATTCGATGTGACGACATTGAGAGTGGATCCTTTGCGATTGTCAGAAAAAGTGCAAAGAATTCATTTGAAAAATTAAATAATGCCTGTCCGATTAATCCATGCTACAATGGAGGAACATGTTCAATAGTATTAGATAGTGCCTTCAAATGTGCTTGTCCTCCAAATTTTAAAGGAATGTTTTGCGAAGCAGTTAACGGTATAATTTTGATTTTTTCTTTCTGATGAAAAATTATTTTACATTATTTGAAAGATATAAATCAATGCGCCTTTGAAATTTGTGAAAATGGTGGAAGTTGTGTACCAAATTCAAGCGAAGGTGTCAAATGCATATGTACTGCTGAATGGACTGGTCCACTGTGTGACTATTCTACCGGTAACTTCTAATCTATGAATTATTGTTATGTATTGAACAATAAAATTGATAATCTTATTTAAGAATAAATGATTTTTATTTATTAATATCGATATAAAAACAATATTTATCATTTTTGATCCCAGTTAATAAAAGGTATGAGAAGTATATTTAAATGAGAATTATTTAAACATACAATAAAGCATTAAAAAATTGATTATATATTTCCAAGACATAGATATATATATATATAATAATAAGTATTACATTATTCTAGTTTCAATAGTTAATTGTGTCCATGATGTTAAATTATCTTCCCATCGATAGTAATCATGTGTTGTAGTTTGCCAATCAATAACTTTTGTAGATGATGACATTTTATTTGATTCATCTAATTTCACACCGGATGCTTTCCATGAACATTGATAAAAAGCACAAACCGTCGGTTGAATAGATATATTACATAATGGACATTCTGATGTGATTATAATTGAATTATTGATAATATTAAATTTTCCAATACCTTGATTCTTAATAACTTTGTGTTCGAAAGCTTGACATTGTGCATTTAAACAAACACCTTCAAGACATAAACCGGATGATGCTTGACGCCAAGGTGGGCTGTTAGATCCAACAGGTGGATATTGTATTATAAGAGTAATATCATCATGAATAGCACTTCGTTGTCGATTGAAAGATTCTTCATCCCATGTACGAAAAATAACATCACCAAGAGAATAATCATAATGTTCAGGATTTCCAACTTTTTTTTCGATTAAATGTCGAAAATCATCTAAACCAAAATTAGTAGGTAACGTCACTGATTTACGACGTCCTTGTGGAGTTTCAAGATAAAAACCTAGTGGCATTCTATGTCAGACAAGTATAAACTAACAGAGTAAATAGTTACTAAAAGAATATTATTGTTTTGTCAGAAAGAAAAACGTCAAACTATATCAAGAGATATGACAGATGAAAGACTTGATAACATTGTGTTTTTCTAGATAGAAAATATTAACAATATTTACAGCAATAGTGTTATACTTACTATAGAGAATAGATAGAAAAGCTTCTCTTTAGTATATAATAATAAAGATAAGAATTTGTTGTACTTTGAAGAGAGAAAAACATAGTTATTGTTTGTGTTATTTCTATTGTATTTAAGTGGAATTGATTAGTATCATTTACAAAATTATGCTTGTTGAGAAAGATTAATTTTATTGAAAAATATAATACACAGATAGGCAAACATTCTCGATTGTTTTACAAAGTTTTTTCCGTTGTTGTCTGACATGTTCGATACATTTGTTGTAGAATAATATTAAAAATCAAAAAGATAAATATCCATAATGGTAAAAATACAATCCAATATGGCATATCTTGTTTATATTCGAATTTCATACATAATAAAATTTCAAATGCACATGATGAGAATAAACTCATAATATAATAAATAATTTCTAAACATTTATCTTTCGTTCTT
Organism: Adineta steineri; assembly: GCA_905250115.1. Lineage (NCBI taxonomy): Eukaryota > Metazoa > Rotifera > Eurotatoria > Adinetida > Adinetidae > Adineta > Adineta steineri. The sequence goes on from CAJNOI010000472.1 coordinate 3,649, forward strand.
ATCCATCTTTTAATTATAATTAAATATATAATTATACATAATGATATAAAATTAAATATCCATACTGGTATAAATATTAAAAACCATGAAATATGTAACCATGTTTGATTAATTTTAAGTGTTATTGATATAAGAAAAGTTAATAGACAAATAAATGATAGAAGTAAACGACAATTTAAACAACCATCAGTCATCTAAAGAAGAAGATTTTGCATTCTATTCTTACCTGTTCTTTTTCTTTTTGTATAAATAAAAAAATTCTTTTTTTTCTTCTTTCTGTATATGTATTTGTATGTATATCGAAAAAAAAAGAGATGACACAAAAAGAAAAACGCGAGAGAAACTTGTTTCTATATCATCTTCAACACGAAGAGAACTGAATCGAATGGCACATGGGAGAAAACCCATTGCTTTAACAATCGGGAAAAATGTCTGAAGAATAAAGAGCTAGTAAAATTGGGAAAAACGAAAAAAAAAAACAAAAGTAAACGATCGGTTAGCGAAAAAGAAAAATGAAACTGATGTGTAGAGAGAGAGAGAGAGAAAAACACACACGCACAAGCAATACAAGAGAGCGAGACAATGTGTCACACATAGTTATGAAGAGTGTATGAATAAAAAACAAACAAACAAAATCTTTAGATAATAAGAGACAAATCTATGCATTTTATTCTCAATCCAATAGAAAGATTTCTTTTTTTTTATCGTGTATAATCGCGAGTCGATTGTTGCTGATAATTAGATGATAGTGGAACTTGTTGTTGCTGTTGCATATATGGATCGATTGGATATGGTTCTAGAAGAAGTGAAGATTTATAAAAATAAATCAATAAATGAGTTTGATATTTAATTTACGTTTTGAAACGGAAGACCAATCTCCAGTACTACCAATTGGCATAGAACCAATAGTGGTTGATACAGGTATATGACGTTTACGCTCACTGCCGATTGCAGCTGGCACCATTTTATGATCGACAGTTGTAGATGATGATGATGAGGAAGAAGGACCGGTTGAATGATTACTATTGGTAATGATAACATTCGGATCAATAATCACCTGTGGTTGAATTTTTCCATTGATCGGATCGACTAATATATTAATGAAAAGAAAACAGTTTCATTTCAATTATCAATAAATATTTAGATAGCTTATATTTACCTGCAGTTAGTGGTATATCATCACTGTTTGAAGTGGTTTGTTGTGGTGTATTAATCGTCTCATAAACATTTTTATTTACATTAGACGATACTGGAATATTATTTGGTTGCTGCTGCGGCTGTTGTTGTTGTTGTTGTTGCTGTTGCGTTCGTGATATAAAATTTGTATAGTAATAAGCAGCAACAAGTGCCGCTGCTTGATTTGGATCTTGTGGTAATTGTCCTTTTGATGCTAATATATTAGCTATTTGTAATGTTGTTGGCAATTGTGGTGGTGGTACAAGTTGTTGTGGATTAGCATGTAAACGCCAAAAATGTAAAACTTGATTTTGTACATGTTGCTGCATTGCTTCCATGTCCGCTTGTTGAAGTGGACGTGGAGAAGGCATTACTTGTGGTGATACCATTGATTGTGGAGGTGGAAGCTGTGATGGTGGTGGTGGCGGCGGCGGTGGTGGATGCACTGGAACATTGTTATTGTTTGTATATAATTGCTGTTGCTGTTTTTGTTCCATCATACGAGCAATATTCATGATATTTGCAGATAATGGTCCATTTGAAATAGGCGCTTGTGGCGGCGTTGGCATAAATGGTGGTGGTGGCATGCGATTACCATGATTAAATTCTGGTGCACTTGGATTGAGATTCGATCTGCTACGTGACATATTTGCATACGCTGGATTATTAAGCATCATTGCTGGTGGTGGTTGTGTTACTTGTTGATATACTGGAGTATTATTTGCTGATAATGTTCGATTAAATTTTGTTCGCATTTGAAGAGAATTTTCATTGTATGTTCCATCATTTGATGTTGGTACTGGTGCACGATGTGATCCAATAGGTCCAAATGGTTTTTGTTGTTGTTGTTGTTGTTGTTGTTGATCTAATGAAGTAAATAATTGTTGTGGTGGAATAAATTGATTTGTTTGTTGTTTTATCGATGATGGTGATGAGGATGTTGATGATGTTGTTGATGAACCTGTTTGACCATTACGATCAAGACGTACTTTATTCATTGATGGTGATATAGATTGTTGATGTCTATTAGCACCAGGTGCACGACTTAATTGTGATGTTGGAGAAAGTGAATCATAATTTGTTGTACGAATCATTTGTTGCTGTTGTTGTTGATGATGATGTACTGGTGTTGTACCTGCACTTGCTGGACCACGATAGCCAGGTGCAATCTTTGGATCTGGTAATGGTGGTGTTGGTGATAATGGTTCATCCATTGTAATAACAATAGGTTCATGATGAGATAATTTTGTTGTTACATTCATTTTTGCAGCATTAGCAAAATTCATTTTTGTTGTTGAAAGTGAATTTGATTCATCAATAGATGTTATAGGTTCTTTAGTTTTAGTTAATACATCAACAATTGATGTTGTTAAAATATTTGAAGCAAATGGATTATATTCTCCAGTGGTTGTTACATTGGTCGGAGTAGGTGTAGCAGATGAAACAACAAGCAAGGATGCTGATGATGATGGTGGTGAGATTGTTTCTGTAGTTGGAGGTGGTGAGATTGGTATTCGATGACCTGGTTGAGATGGAAGCATAGGAACTGATGATGGCTGAATAGTTGTTGTTGTCGTCGTTTCTAATGGTGTTGTATGTTCATTTTTTTGATGATAATTTGTTGAATAATGTTTATTTGAATGTCCATAATGATTATGATTATTCGATGAATTTGTATTTGAATATGAATAATGATATGATGACGGAATATTCGATTGATTTGTCGAATAATGATTTGAATTGGATGTTTTATTATGTATTGAAGTAGGTTTAGATGATGATTGTTGATGATTCCATACTGCTGTTGAATTAGATGTTATCGACGGTATAGAATTAGTTGTTGTTGTTGCTGTTGTCGCCGTTGTTGATGATGATGTTGTACCACGATTTGATCGATTAGAATTTACCCATGTTGCACCAGTTGCTGTTAATGGTTGAGAATTCTTTATAGTAGATGATGAAGATGACGTCGAACGACCAGAACTATTCGTCGAATTTGTTATTCCTACTTTTTTACTTGATGAACGAGTACTATTTGGTGTTAATTTCGCTGGTGGAGTTGTTACATATGTATCTGATATTGATGATTCTAAAAGACAAAAAAAAAGATTTAAATTTATCAAAAACTGACAAAAAAGAAATAAATAATTTATTTACCAGTAGTTTGAGGTCTCGATCCATAATTTGTACTATTTAATCTTTGTATTTTATTTATTTCATCATTACTATCATTAGTATTAGATGTAATTGTTGTTGATCTTGGTTTTGTTTTAGTTTCATTACTTGATGGTAAGAGATTCATTAATTCTGACTCCGAATTTTTTAATAATGCCATTATTAATTGATAAGCATGTTTTATTGAATCACCATTACCTCTGTTAAATAAATTATTAAAAAAAACAAACAAAATTCAGAAAAAGAAACATACTTAATTAATATTGTTTTATCACCAATTGCTCGTTTATTTTCAACATCAATTGATGCACCAGTTACTTCTCGTAAGACATTTAAATTAGATCCACTTCGTCCAATAATACGTGAATATTGTTCATGTGGTATAGTTATTTTTTTCTGTTTACCAATAACTTCTTGCCATCCATCGTCAACCGGAGGCAGAGTTATTCCACTAGCTGTTGAAGATGTATCCTGTTGTTTATTTTTTGATGCAAGATTTTCTTGATGACGTTCAATTTTACGTGTCATTGTATTTGTTTTCTTTTTATTATTAGTATTTGTAGTTTGTTTTGATATTGTTGGTGGTTGTTGTGGTGGTGGAGGAGGCGGAGATGGTGGCGGTGGTGGTTGTTCAGGTGTAGGAGGTTTTATTATTGGTTGTTCATTATCTGTTTTAATCATTTTTAGTCGAAGATCATCATCAACAATAAGAGTTGTTGTGGTCGTTGTTGATAATGGAACAATTTCTTGTTCTATTGGTTCTTCATTTTCATGATGTTCTTCTTCAATATCATCGATGTCTTGTTGTTGTTGATCATCGATGTCTTGTTGTTGTTGATCATCATCAGTTTTTGTTGTTGATTTTTGTTTACCTTTCTTTTTTGCTTTACGTTTTTCACGTTTTTTTGCAGCAGCAACTTTTCGAGTTTCTTCACGTGATTTTTCTAAATCAATTTCTTTTAATAAACTATTTGCAGCTTTATTTGCTTCAGCTGCTTGCCGTTCTTTCGCTGATATGATTTGATCCATACATGTTTGACATTTTTTTAATAAATCCTAAAAATTACAAAACAATTTTGATAAAAGATTTGCAAAAAATAGTTAGATTTTACTTTATCAGTTATTGTACTGATTAAACGACGACAATCTGCATCTGATGGAAATTGTCGAACTTGACGAACTAAATATTTGACAACTTTATTATGTCCTTTACGAAAGGCAGCCATTAGACAAGACACTTTTCGAGAATCACTGGAATCTGGATCAGCAAAACGTGTGACAAGTAATTGTACAACTTCTAAATGACCATTATTACAAGCAAGCCATAATGGTGTGGCACCTTTTTTATTTCGTACATCAATAGTGGCACCATAAAGAAGAAGTAATTCAACAAATTTATGATGACCTTTATCAGCAGCAATAGTTAACGCTAAAACAAAATAGAATTTTTTAGAAACAAATCTCTGCTTTTTATAAAGATTTAATAGAATTTTTAAATTTCTTTCATTCTTTTTCCTTCTTAGTTTCATTCAATTAATTTGTTTATTATATACCAGTATCTTTCGATGTTGGGACAGGTGGTGCATTAACATCAGCTCCACGTTCTAATAAAACTCGTCCAACATCAACATAACCACCCGATGCTACAAAAAGAAAACATCAAATCAATATTTTTTTCTTCTATTACAAATCAAGAAATTTTTCTTACCAGATTCCATCAAAGGTGTTAAACCTGTTTTTGCTCTATGTTCAATATTTGCTTTACGATCAACTAATAATGAAACAACTTCAGCTCGTCCTTGAAAACAAGCTAATGTTAATGCTGTATTGCGATTTGTTTCTATTTGAGCATTTATATCAGAACCCATATCTAATAGAAGTTTAACAGCCGCTACATGTCCATTCATTGAAGCAAGCATCAATGGCTAAAATTAAAAACATAAGTCTTTCTTTAAATTATTTAATGAATACGTACAGTTATTCCTAATTTGCTACCAGTCCTTTAAGAAGAAGAAAAAAAACAATAACAAATTTAATAATACAAAAAGAATAACCTTGAATTAATCTCTGCACCATAATTTAATAATAATCGAATAATATTCACATAACCACCAGAAGCAGCAAGACTCAAAGCTATGTAAATCAAATCAGTTTTCATTTCAAATATTCATTAAAACGTTTTTTTACCAGTATAATCAGAAACATTTCTATGTTCACGATTAGCTCCTTTTTTCAATAGAACTTCTACAACTTCTTGTCTTCCACCACTGCATGCCAAAGATAATGCAGTATCTTTTGTTCTTTCGGATTGAGCTTCAATAATAGCACCATTTTCAAGTAATCTTGCAACAATATTAGCATGACCAGCAGTTGCTAAATGAAAAAAAAATGATTTGATTTGTAAATGAATTTTTTAAAGATAAAATTATACCTGCAAGTATTAATGGTGTAAAACCTTTTTTATCACGATGTTCAATATTGGCACCACGTTGTAAAAGTAATGAAACAAGTTCTTCATGACCACCAGCACAAGATAATGTTAATGCTGTATCATGATTAGATTCTGTTTCACAATCAACATCTATTCGATTTTGAAAACGTAAATGAGATAATGCTGTATTTTGTATATTTGTTGGATGTGATGGACATTCTGTACAGCATATTGAATGTTGAGTATGTGTTAGATTAGTAAGAGACGGAGGTAGCGGAGGAAGATCGTTTACTAATGAAGTCTGATGATTATCTTCTATGATTGAATTTTGAGTCGTAGATACATGTTGTTGTGGAAAAGAAATTTGAGTGGAAGGTGTCACTGTTTTTACTGTTGAATCAGATTGAGAATGAACAATTGGTTCAGTATGTATCAGTGCTGAAAATACAAACAATTTATTAGCTTTTTAGAAAAAGAACATGCTATAGATCGAGATTTTATTAGTTTTATAGAAATATCCAAAAGTAAATTTTTCTCTTACTCTGTTCATGATTTTCATTATTAGATTTATTATTATCTATTGGTAATGATTCATTTGTTGTTTGTTGTAAATTTGCTGGTGCAAATGGTGGTAATGTTTTTAATTGATCAATAAATGATTGATTAGCAATTTTTTTAATTTCATGTATTAAATTTGGATTATTTGCTAATGTTTGTATACGTTCAAGTTCAGATGGATTATTAGCTAATTCACGTAAATGTTCAAGTGCTTTTTGTGTATCAGTATTAATATGCATAGGAGTTTTTGTTGGACTTGATATTGTTAAACATTCTGTTGATGAAGAAGATGATGGTGGTGGTGGAGAAAGTAATTTAAGATTTTTTAAATGTAAATTCATTTCATCTAAATGTGTTTGATTATCATGTAGATGTTGTTCTAATCGACGATCAAATTTAGTTAATTGTCGATTAAAAGATTTTTTTATTTTCGGATGATGTTGATTATGATGTAATGGTGGAATATTTGATTTATTTGATATACGAAGATTATTTGATGAGGATTGATTAATTTCACTTGTTGACGCTGAAAAGAAATTAATTGTTTGGGGTGGAAGTGATAAAGTTAAGTTTGTTGTCGGTTGTTCATCATGTTTAGCTGTGGAAGATGATGATGAAGTAGCAGATGATGAACTTGATGTTGATGATGAAGATGTTGTTCGTTTCTTTTTACCAGTTGTTGTCGTTGAAGAAGAAGAAGGAGGTGGCGGTGGTGGTTGTACAGGATTCGAATTCACATATTCATTAACTTGTTGTCGATATTCTTGATTGATTTTTAAATGTTGTTGAGCTTTATCATGAAGTTCTTTTTCAACATGTTGAAGTTGTTCTAAATAGATAATACAGATCAATATACTTTACAGATACTATTGAGTATTAATCTTGTCTATCAATTCAGTTCAGAGGAGAAAAAAAATCTGACCTTATAAACATATAAATTATGAAATAGAACATTCATTTTAATCATAGATTAATTATTACCGAGTATCTGAAGTTTTTTTGCTTGTTGAGTATTATTAATCTCAGAATTTTGATTTAGTATTAATGATTGTTGAAATGTTTCATCAGTTAAAATAGGTGATGATGGTCGATCATTATTTGTCCATGAATATGTTGTATTATCTAAAGAAAATGTTTTTTTTTGTATATTATTATTAATTATATTATTGAAAAAACCTTTTATATCGTTATCAGAATGTAGTTTTGTTGACTCATTAACACCAGTTTGAAGAACATCGAGAATATTTCTTGGAACTATTTTTTGGAGACTTTTAAGTAATTGAATTGGAGAATTCGTTGTTTGTGCAGATCTTTTATTATCTCCTATTAAAATTCAATTGAATTTTTTCGAATAAAACAAAAACAAACAAACAAACCTGATTCTTCTTCTCCTCCTCTTTCATCATTTACTAATGGTTCAACTGAATTTATTGGAGCTACACGTTGTGTTACACTTTTTGGATATTCAAGTAATAATTTTACTATTTCTATATGACCACCTTTAGCTGCTTCAATTAAACAATTAGATCGATCCTTAGAAGAACAAAAAAATTAAATTTTTCGTTAATCTTGTTTTCAAAAAAGATATTTACTTTAAGAAGATGATTTGGATCCGAACCATGTTTAAGTAATAATGAAGCTACTTCAAGATGACCACCGGCACATGCTAACGAAAGAACAGTTGAATCATTACTATTTGTTGATCGATTAACATCCGCTCCTTAATATATAGAAAATTAAAAAAATCTCTATTATTTATTTATTGATTTAATTCTAACCTTTTGAAATTAAATATCGTATTGTACATGTATGTCCAGCTCGAGATGCTTTCATTAATGGTGTTCGACCTTCATTTTCAGTTTGATCAATATGTGCACCAGAATTAAGTAAAATTTCAGCAACTTCAGTATGACCACTTTCACATGCATAAGCCAAAGCTATATATTTATTATAAACTTTCAATAAAAAAACAAAACAAAACAAAATAAAAAAACTACCAGTCTCTCCAGCTGGTGTTGTTTGATTAACATCAGCATTATTTTGTATTAAATATTGAACTAATTCTACATGACCCTCTTGTGATGCTTCCATAAGAGGAGTTGATTGACCTAAATTAACATTAGCTCCATTGGATATAAGAATTTTTGCTACATCTAAAAATCCACCAGCACATGCTAATGTTACTAAATAAAAAGAAATATTTATTTAGAAAAAAAAGAAATCAATTCGTTTAAATATATACTTACATGCAGTCTCTTGTGTATCCTCAGTTGTTCGATTGACATCAGCACCTGAATATAACAGAGATTATGTATAAATAATCTATCTATTTATATTACCTTGAGATACAAGTAAATTTACAAGATCGTCATGTCCCTCTCGACTAGCTGAAATAAATTCTTATTTTTATTTTTATTCAATTGAAAAAATATTAACAAACCTTCCATTAATGGTGTATATCCTTCATCATTAACTTCTTCTAGATTAGCACCTCGTTCAATAAGTAACGATGCTAATTCGATATGACCACCACATGCACTTAATGTTAGTGGACTTTCATAACTATCTGGTGGCATATTTACATCAGCGCCATGATCAAGTAATAATTTTGCTACTTGAACATGACCATCCATACATGCTTCCATTAAAGCTATATAAGAAATATTATAATTATGAATTTCTTGTTTTGTAAAAAAAAACTAGTCGAACTTTGTTTAGATTACTATTAGTAGATGATAGCTATCATGTCAAAAATCTCGATTAGAATCATATGGTATGTATTAATAGAGTGGACGTGACTATTGAAAAAAATTCTATTACTTTTCTTATTAAACATGGACAAGTTCTAGAAATTTTCTCAATTCAATATAGAAAAAGAAGAGAATATTTTATTTTGATTACAAATATTTTTTTACTAATTAATTCGAGTCATTTCAGCTGTTTTCAATAACTTTATGAAATTTTTTTCATAATTGAAATATTTACCTGTATGCATTTCATCTGTTTTATGTTGTTTACTATCATTTCCATTTTCTATAAGAATAAAAAAAACAATTTTTCTCATTTATTTTCTATTAGTAATTATTAATCATTTTTACTGTCTTTCGAATCATTCGAATGTGTATTAACACCAGCACCATGATCAAGTAATGCTCGAGCAACTTCTACATGACCACCACTGGCAGCTTCCATCTAAAAACAAAGGAAAATAAATATATTTGAAAAATCTTTTTCTTTATATCTACAAGAGGAGTATGTCCATTTTCATTTGTTTCTTCTACTTTAGCACCATTTTCAAGTAGAAGTCGAACAATATCTGCATAACCCTTTGAGTAGAAGACAAAAAAATAAATCAATATTATTTCATATACAAATTTCTTACTCCTCCTGCTGAATAATGCAGTGCAGTATTTCCAGATGTTGATTGCATATTTACATTTGCATTATGTTTCAATAAAAGTTCAACGATTTCATAATGACCAGCATTACATGCTAAAGAATATATATTTAATTTCATAAAAAGCAAAAATTATATATTTGTCTTTCAAACCTTCCATTAATGGTGTACAATCTTGTTTAGTTCCTCTATCATCAATATCAATATTAGGTATAGTTGTGAGTAATAATCGTACAAGATCCGTATAACCATTTGAACAAGCAAGAGCTAAAACACTATCACCATCTTCATTAACATCATTTAAATGTTCGTTTCCATTTGTTGATTGAAGAATTTTTTCAACAGTTCGAATATCATTATTTACACAAGCACGAACAAATGTTCCTGATCTAAAATCATAAAATGTTTTTTCATGTTGTTTTTTTCTTTTTTCAATAAGAAAATTTTTGCATACGTGTCTTTATTTATTGATTTAGATTTTTTATCTTGATGTCCACTGAGATTTGTATTTGACGGTGAGATAGCATTAGCAATTTCATGTAAACCATTTAAATTATTTGTTACACTACTTGTTAATAAACGTACAACTTGTTGATCACGCCAAAAATCTTCAGGAATAGGAGAATTTGTTATACCAGTTGCTTCAAGTATGGCAGCTAATTTAGCTTGAGTATCAGGATCAATTAAACCAAGATCCATATCATCATTATTATTATTATTAGTATTATTTAATAATGTATTACGAGAATGTGTAGGAAATGGTTCATCATCATCATCATCATCTTCGTCATCATCATCGTCTTCATCACTGGTTTCTACCTAGAAAACAACAATAATAATTTTTATTTATTTATTTTGTTTTTTGAATAATTATTTTATTCTTATTACAAGTTCATTATCATCATCATCGTCAGTTAACATTCCGTGATCGTGATGTTGATAACGTGTAAGACCAACAGATAGAATTGAAACGTCAGTTAAATCGAGTGATGTATCTTGATCTGTATTACGTATTAATGATGTTCGCAATGATTGATCAGTTATTGATGTTGTTGTTGTTGTTGTTGTTCGAGATATATTGCCTTTTACAGGCAAAGAACCATTGTTCATGCTAGAATATTGAATAAATATATAGTAAAGTTTTATTTATTTATAAAAAGAAAAATTTTCTTGAGAAGAAAATAGTAAATAACAACTCAAATAATAGTCAATATAGGAAGGTCAGAGGTTCGTTCAGTCACTCTGACGCCGATCGTTTGGCCGGCCCCATAACGAGAGAGACAGAGACAGAGACAGAGGAATGGTATAGAAGATAGAACGAGACGAAGACAGAGAGAGAGAGATGAGATACATACACAAACAGAAGGAACGAAACGAAGGAAGGAGGGCAGGCAGAGTAGGGCACCGCTACCAATACTATACGACTATATGATATAACGTGGATTGAGAGATGCCTTTTTTTCAACCATTGACATATTCTTTAATCAATGTGGTTAACCAAACAAATTAAGTTTTTATGATTTGAAACAAATCACATTTGATTTAATGATCTTACCAACAGTTTATTTTCTTTTATATACATTTGAAAATATTTAGATAGATGCCGCCCATTGCCGATAAATGTCAGAGGACTCTAATATGTTTGACATAGATTGTATATTAATAGTTCCGTTCTAATTACTAATCGTATAATGTGCTTTCTATCTGTGAATGTTGTTACATTTACATAAGCAGAAACGAAAAGCCAGATTTAATATTCAATCTTCTCACTTTCCTTGTGTATGGTAGATTTTTTCTAACATATTGAAATAAACCCCCCCCCCCCCCCCCCCATAATAAAAGACCCTCTCGTATTAAAAGACCCCCCCATAATAGAAGACCCCTTTGGAGCAAAAATCGAAAAAAGCGCGATGTGCGAAACATAATAGAAGACCAGGGGGTCTTTTATTATGGGGGGGGGGGTTTAGTTAATTCTCGTTCATCGATGCAGTAAGCACATTCTAAAAATCTTTACAAAATACATACAACGTTACTAATCACCAAGAAATTCTCTTATCACCAACACTTGAAATCAGTCTGTACAGTTTTAACAATCATGTTTTCTATATGTCCTCCTGGATAAAAATAGTTTTACATAGTATTTTCCACATATCATTACTATAAATTAACATTTTTGGAAAAGTAGGAATATATTCGGATAGCCCGTAGAAATCTCTACAAAGCTCTATATGAACGTTCTAAATTACACTCGGTCACTGAAAATAAGTTTAAACACATTAAAGCTACTCTCATCATCAGATTCCTCAAAAATGCATTTTTTCTCTTCATTTTTTAGAGATTTTCTTTTTTCGTTTTTATTATTTTTATATTGAAGCGAATCGTTACAAAAGTAAATACATAATCTGAAAGTGCATGAAAAACTCTATCTCCCTGTACTTTTATATTAAAAATAAATTTGAAAAAACATGAAGAGCAAAAAATGCATTTTCGCGGAATCTGATGATGAGAGAGTACCTTTAATGTGTTTAAGTTTATTTTCAGTGAACAAGTGTAATTTAGAACGTTCATATTGAGATTTGTAGAGAATTCTTCGGGCAATCCGAATATATCCTTACCTTTCCAAAAATTTATTTATTTTGCAAGTATGCCTCTTTTGACAGTCTGCAGGTATTTAATTTAATCTTATCTTTACAAAATCAATTTCAAACGCATGACTAAATAAAACCTATAATCAATTTTTATTGTCTCTTGTGCAGTATCTATGCTCAAACAAAATATCTAACCATATAAATATATGTTTGCACAAGAACAATGAAGATTATATCATGGTTGCCAACTGTAAATTCGTATAACGACCAACACAAAAAAAAGAGAGAAGAAAGAAATTCAACGTACATTTGTCTCCTTTCATTCTTTTAATCAGGTTGAAAATGAAAAGAATATATCTAAACCATCGAGACAGTCATATGTAAATTTCGCAAGATAGTATATAAGCGATTATTACAAATAAAATTCATTTATTGATATTATTTTGTCAAAAAAAAAATGAATGACGATATAAATATATTCGATGTGGAATTGATTAATAAACATACCAATGAATTCAATATATTATACCGGAAATTAACGTCAACTGATGTCGATCAAGCATTGCACACATTAAAAACAAATCAAACATCATCTCAACAACAAACAATTTTTTCAAATAATGAATTTTTAACTATATTAAATGAACAAGGTAATCACATAGTGAATTATAAATAATCAACAAGAAGAGTAACGCTGGGACATAAATCAGTAAGAGAAAAAAAAGTTCATCGAAAGTAAATTATATAACGCAATGAAACTATTATCGATTTATGAGCGACTACTGTAACGAATTGATGTTTATTTCCTTATTAGCCTTAATATAAAAATAATTCTATTATAAAATTGTACTCCTGTTCTTAGTTTGTGTACCCTAAATTCTATTATTATATGCAATTAATATGTTTAGAATCCATGATTGAGTTTAGGCTAAGAACTGAAATCTTAGAATTACAAGGAATATTTCCTTATTCTCTATATTGATACCTATGAAATTTTGCTACTGGATGTGACAAAGACTTTCTTTTTTCTATCTATCATACATAGTGAAAGAACAGAATTTTCTTCTTGTAAATAAATACTGAGTATAGAAAAATCTGTTACAGAATTAACGATAATATTCTATTAGATAAAAAAATATCTACCTGTTCGTGATTAGTTGTTATGAATGTGTCAGTATTGTTGATTTATTATCATCGTCAAGGTTCATGCTATTGACAGAAATTCAAACATTTTTATCGTAAAACTTAGATTTTATAATTTGAAGTTTTAATTATGTTTTCAAGGTTGTCAAACATTTTATTCGTATAGAATTTGAACGCATTTGAAAAATCGCCTTTGTACTTCCCTTTCGTAATCGATCATCATGAATTTCTAAGAACAAAACTCGAAACTCAGTCCATTATCAATAAATTCATTTCTTTTTTGATATACGAATATATTATCTTAAAATATTCAATGAAACATTTTGTTTAATTTAGAATGTAGCTGTTGTCGTCTTCTTCGAACGAATATACCAAATCGTTCTTCATTGCCATTAGCTCGTCGTGGTCGTCCACATTTTTCAACTCGACCTCATCATTTACTATGTTCAAATTGTACAGAAATTAAACGTCAACAACAAATTGATATTTTACAAAATCAACAACAACAACATCGTCCGAATCATATTAGTCAAATAACAATTAATTTAAATATATCGCCTGAAGAACAAAATGCTTTAAATAATCATCCATATGAAACAGATCAAATACTTAATATAAAAGTTAATACTTCGAATGGAAATACTATTGATGTTTCATATGATACGAATTCATTAAATGAACATGAAAAGAAATTGTTAGTTGAACAAACTATTAATAAACTTCAAATGATTCTTAATAATCGAACAACAACAATGACAGATATTAATCATGAATCTATCGAATTTACTTATCGTACATTAGAAACAACAATTAATATTCTTTCGTCATCGTCACACAATTTAATTTAAATTTATTTAAAATAAGATACTAAAAACAATAAAAGAACTAATCGTTATTAGATTAGATTGCACAATTGATTATTTTTAATAACAATAATGATATTAGAAGATATTTATATGATGATTGATATTGTGTTTGACCTGTATCAAATGCTGTTTGAAGTAAATAAGCAGATGATGAACCTTGTTGACGTGGTAAACGATGTAATTCTTCTTCTAAAATAAAATAAAAGATCGATATGTTAAATTTTAATAGTTTAAAGATAATTATGAATTGCTATCTGATCAAAGAGTAGAGATCAAAATGATTTTCGTTAATAATTTCCTATATATAAAACGTAAGAAATGGTATTTTCAACTGAATAAATTTAATTAGTGAAATGAGATCTTGCGGGAAACTTTCGAATCGGCAGATGTGCCGATTTTAGCCTGAGTTTAATAGCTATCTCAGAGACATGTCATGATATCAGATTGATTATTCAGGCAATCTTTTCTTATCCAATTTGCAGCATACTCTGAAATTAAAATGTCCCTGAGCTTAGATCGACTTTTAATGAGTGAATCAAGATATAAGAAAGTATTGTTATGATTTACATGTAATGCACGGTACAATCACAATGAAAAGATTTCTTTGATAGATCTGTCAGATTATTATAGTACGAACTAATCCACTTAACTGCTAAAGCCTTTAGTAGAAGGATTGGCACAACCTTGGAAATGTTCCGGCTATTTTATTGATTTTTCACTCAAATAGAAATATTTCTGGCAAACTGAAATAAGAAGGGCGAGTCTTTATTAAAATATTCATTTCCTAAAAAAAAAAGAATGACTACTTATCGTAGAAGGTTACTCTTTAGTTCATAATTTTTTAATAATGAAAAGATCTACATTCTTTATTTTAACTTTTAGAAATAATTTCATAGAAAATACATACTCGTTCGTCGTCTAACTAAAACCGATGATTCCTTTCCATTATATCTACATGTATAATTCGCTTGATTAAAATGATGATTTTTCTTATGTAAAAATACTGTTAAACGTTGTGTATTAAATGAAATTGTTTCAATTAAAAATTCATGTCTATCTTCATTTAATGGTTGTCCATTAACAAGCCAAATTAAATTATTAAAGTCAATAGATGAATCACATAAAAGTGAACATGTTATTGAAAATGTTCGATTGACTGGATAAAGAAGTATTGGTGATGGTAGAGAGAGATATGGATGAGCTATTTTACAAAAAAATTATCTTTTTTCTCAATTCCTCTTAAATAAAAACATACAATTAACAATAAGTTTAATACTATGTTGACCAGTTGAACTTGATTTACATTTATAATAACCTTGATCTTCGATTAAAACATTATTTATTAATAAACGAGAAAGTGATGATGATATAAGATTAAAACGACTTATGGATGCATATTCTGGTAGAAGAATATCACCAATAGCAATAAATGATAAACGATTATGAGATGAATTTGGACGAAACCATGAAATCTAAAATTCAATGAATAATCTTTCTTGGGAAATAAATAAAAATTTTCTCTCTATTAGTCTTTAGAGATTTATCTTTTTCAATTAATTTAATTTTCTATTCATTACAAGGACATACCACTTCATCGGACTTTTTTATTGAACGAATTGGACAAGTTAGTTCAACATCAGTACCACATGTAGCATACATTGTTGTTGATGTTGTCGATCCATTTACTATTAAAATATAAAGAAAAATCAACTAATAATCATTTATCCCCATAAGACTAATTACATACTTGTATATGATAATAAAAGTTGATATAAAATGATAAAATTAGCAAATCTTTGAAGTGATAAGTTGAGCATTATTATCGGTAAACGTTTGCCACATTGCGTCTATAATAATAAGACATAGACTAAGCGCTTGGGACAATCATATATGTATCGGGTGTGATTAACTTTTTGAGTAGTAGACGTCACTTAGATTGTTCTTTTTCTTTTTCTCTTTTATTTGATATATATATACACACGCCTTACATAGAAAATTTCGATTTTTCTTTTTATCGCTTTCTTCTCAATTAAAATCTCATTTGTTGTTTAGCTACTGCATATAATAATAGACGATAATGTTAACCCTGAGTATCAAATTTGTCTGTCTATGTCACAAAGAAAATTTTTTTTTATTCACTAATGTCTATAATCACGTCATTCCAATCGTTCAAAATACTATTGAAAAACACTTACTCATTGTAATACATCATACATGTGCTACTTTTTCTTTTCTTCTAATGATCAAACAATTAATTGACGTAGATATATGTTTATATGAAACTTGATTCTATGTAGCTTTTGCCATATGTCAACAATAGAAGAGAACGAACAACTGTTCAGTCTGTCTCATTTCCACATGTATTCCCTTATAGACAGGGAGAGTAGACAATGGAAAGAACAAAGACAAAAAAGAGAGAGTTAACTTTTAAGTCACTACAAGCACTTGAACGATTTATTACATAAAAAGAATAGACGCAACAGCTCATACAGACAAAAGATTGTTCAATAAGTCAGACGGAGCGAACAGAGAAAGATAGAGAGAGAAATATATAATAATTTATTCTTTTACTATTAAAGTTGTTAGAACAATAATGAGAAAGACAAAACTAAGAATCTGAAATTAGATCGATATAAATTATGATGAATGACACACGGGATCGCATCAATGCTCATAAGGCAACGTAAGAAAGAAAAAGGAAGGAATAAGATTTAGTTTCCTATGATGTCTGAACAATTGTGCACGTGTTCATCTTATGTGCGCACATACATATTGAATCTCCTAACGGCATTCATGATGCAATACATACTATATATAACTAAAGCAAAAGACATGATCAATCATCACTCACACAAATGGACTTGTTTCCTTTGTGTATATGTATATGTATTGTCTTCTATTCTTACAATATTTCATTCAACATTTGAATATTGTAATCATTACTTTATACGACGCAACAGATTTTCTTTTATATCAAAACAAAACCTTCATATCTGACATTACTAATCGATATGTATGTATGTGTATATACTTGCATAATAAGTAACACCTTGTTCAACTCTATTAATTTTTAAAAGAAAAAGAAAACAAGTAAAAGTTGAATTCAAATGAAACAATTGTCATGCTCGATTGTTCATTATCGATTGACTTCTCATTGCCTGTCTGTCAGTCATGGTAAATGCACATAGATATATATAAATAGTTTTCACATGAAAGAACTTACTTTAAAATGTATTAGAAGAGGTGTCTATTGTACACCACAATCATTTTTGATAATCTATAATATTCGTATTATTATCTATTTGAAGGATAGCGTGATGTTCAACGGAAGAAAAATTTTGCAGATTTGCTAAGTTGAATTATGAACAGTAGATGATGAGCATTCCTCTAGTTCCCGATTAAGCACCAAGAGACATAGAGAGAGAGAGAAGAGAGGAGAAGACAAGAGAAAAAAAAGAGAGAGAGAGAGAGAAAGAGAACAATGTCTTTTTTCTGTTCTTCTAACTTTACAATTAAGGTAATTCATTCACAACTTTTTTTTCTCTCAGTTACTTCAACTAACTGAAAAACATCATCAGATACACTTGAATAGAATAAAAATCTTTTAATGTCATCAAGAAACTTCCGTTTAATATAAAATTCTACATGAATAAAGAAACGAGTAGTTTTTATTTTGATTTGTTCTGTTCTTCATTTTATTTTCTTTCATCGTCATCACCTCAGAGACGAAAAGTGTCGGTATATGTTTGTTCAATTGATCGAAGAAGAAAAAGAATAAAAAAAAAAGAACTGTAAATTTTCACATGTAATAGATTCCAGTAAAAGAAAAAAAGTACAAAAAAAGAAAGAAAACAAAATCAATGGCATTACAAACACGTCATACGAATATATTATCCGAACCTCTTGCATCTAATGCTGAATGGGTTCATGAAAGTTCAGCAGAAGTAGGTCCTATTTTTTTTTGTTTACAATACGGTATAACTTTTTACGATATGATTGATCGCCTGACCTGTCCTTTTTAGTGATTAATCTTGCTCTCAATGGGAGGTGTCATTGGTAGTGAGAATGGATGAGCCACAATGACGAACACTCGCCCGCCTCTATACTTCTAACACAACAGTCAGGTCACGACATGATGCCTATTATCATAAGCTTACCTTTCTATGATGTAATAGAAAATACTGATGATTTCCTTGTTACTGTTACGCAGATGTGTATGTCTATCCTAAGGGTTGATAAAAAGCAAGAAAGAAAAATCCGTCCGTGCATTTATTATTCAATTGCTAATCACGATATGAGTACGGAATGTAATGAGGTTCTACTCATTATTATGATCGAACGGATGTCTTTTTTTGTAGTCTAATTTTTCTTGATCAAAAGATTTGTTATCATCATTGTCAAGAATTTCCTTCGTTTTGTTCTTTTTTTTCTTCTCTGTTTCTATTCATCAATTGAAATTAGATACTCTTTACCTTTTCACTACCGTCGGTCGTATAGTTTGATGCAATCGAATATATATATAGATGTAATTGTAGGTTGAAATTAAATTGTATCATGGACATACTGGACCAATCAGTTCATGCCAATTAATTGAAAATAAAAATTGGCTTTTTACAGGATCAAATGACCAAACGGCTCGTGTGTGGGATTTTAATAGTGGCAAACAAATTAATTCATATAAACTTAATCATGATATGGCAGAGATACCAGCAGTACGGGTCAATCAAGAAGTAACTCGGTATATATATATATACATAATAGGATATTATAACAATTAACTAAGCAATGTTATTTTAGTATATATTCATGTAGTTGGGATAAAACAGTTCGTTGTATTGATGTTGAAACTGGCAAAGAAATTGTAAAGTGATTTATTCTTTTTATATTATTTATTTCTGTTTTAAATTCTTAGTGGAAAGGTATTCATGAACATATTGTTACAAGTTGTCAATTATCTCCTGATGGTAGATCGTTATGTTCAGGTACTGATTTAGATAGTATTATTACGATATGGGATACAACAAGTGGACTTGCATCAACTCGTATACCACATGTACATGAATCAACTATAACAAGTTGTCAATTTAATGTATCAGGCGATCGTATCATAACAACATCAATGGATAAGACAACAAAATTTTTTGATCTTGTCTCTCATCGTTCTACAATGACACTAAGGTAGTGTAGATATAGATTAACTGACTTGTCAATCAATGATACAAAGCTTAAAAGATTGATCATATCCAATATGACCATCATAGAAAATAATTTTTAATGAAAATAATTAATAAAATGTTTTTTTTTCTTCTTCTTCTAGTGGTCACGAAAGTTCTGTATCACGTTGTGCATTTAATAGATTTGAACGATTATATGCAACGTGTTCATGGGATAAAAATGTACTTCTTTATGATGCTACAACTGGTAGTTTTAGGTGAGCGACAAGACAATTAGCTCTTGCCATTCCATTTATACACTGTGGGTGTTCAAATTAATGAGATGGCCTTTTCAGATGTTCGTCTTTACATACTCCTCCTCCTTCTTTTTTTTCTACCTGCTGAGCATGTCAACTGTTCAGAATGATATGTATATTATTTCTTTTTCTTTTTATAGACGTGAAGGCCCTTTAGTGTTACCAAAAGTACATGAAGGATCAGTCGCGGCATGTTACATGTCAGATGACGGACAGCTTCTTGTCACAGGAGGGTATGATTTACGAGTTGTACTATGGGATTTAGAAAATATGACACATAAAATTGTCTTACGGGTAAGAAGGATTAAAATATTTTATCATTTAGGTATATATATGTTTCATTTTCTAATAGGGACATTCCGATTGGATTACTGATGTCTGTTTAACAACTGATAATAAATGGATTGTATCAGTATCAAATGTATAATATAAATTTTTTTTTAAAAAAAATCATTTTTAAAATTTTCATTTATTTTAAGGATTGTGATATTCGTTTATGGCATATTGAAAATTGTGATAATATCAAACAAGTCATGGATAATACTAAAACAGCAAAAATGGCTCATGTGAGTTTTCAAAAAAAACATCGGTTTTTATATAGATTTCTTTTTGAATTTAGTGTACAAGATGTGGAAAACAGTTTTCTACAAATAAAATGAAACGTGATGATAATGATACATCATCATCAGGTGCACTTTTATGTGTTTTTTGTCGTCTTGAAGAAAGACAAAAACTGACAAATGCTACTACTTATTCATTAAGTGATTATGATCAACCAGCAGTAACTGATCATGAACGATCAGCATTAAATGAACCAACATCAAAGAAATAAAACATTATTAAATGATATAAAGAGTTCTTTGTTTTTTTTACTTTTTTATTAATAAAAAAATACTCTATACAAGTTTATCGATTATCTGTTAGAGGAAGATAGATCATTAAAGAATTATTTTTATTATATATAGGATAATTGTTCAATAGTATTTTAATGAACGTAGTTATACTGAATAATTTGTCATACTCATTTTTAGAGATCGTTAGGATATTTCACGAAACATAAAGTTGTATTACTATCTAAGAATACAAGTAAATCTATCATCTTGCAGATCTTCAATTTTTATGTGTTCCATCGTAATTCTTCGAGTAAAAGTTTTTTTTAAGTGTGTTTCAATTTTTGTCTAGTACTTAGAACGTAATATATTCATTCAGCATGAAAATTATCAATTTCTTTCAGTCTGGCAACATTAAAAATGAAAGTACCGGAATATTATAGTTGACTTATCAATATCTTATTATCTTTCATAAACAAAAATGTCAGCACTTATAATACTGTCATGCAAATAAAAGATGCAAAGAAGTTTAACGAGCGTAATCTATTCAAATAATATATCATAACAAACTCTAATGGCCTTATGAAATATAATACCTCGAAATATGAATACGGGTTCCACAATCGATTTTTAGCTAAAAAAATAAATTCAATGGAAGTTTATTGTGATATACTGACTAGACTTAACACCGCAGAAAATACTATGAGTGTAAAGGTTGAAGTTATATTTCGAAACAATTCATGTTGTCTTTTGTATGCTATTGGAGCTTCATCTATTCAACAAAAACTAAATTTAAATTGATTACACGAATATCTTCAAATTGTCTCGTGTTATTTTATAAAAATAATAGAGCGTAAATATCTTCTTCTTATTAAATTCATTAAATGACATAGCATCCAGGGATTCATGACATATTTTTTCCCTCGATAGTATCGTTAAATATGTTGTTTTCTACTTGTTAAAATGAAACGAAAACATTTATTCTATTCTAATTTATTCAATGGTGAAAATATATTGTCTTTTTTTAAGATTTATACTTCTGAAAAACAAAACAAAACAGTTTTTAACACGTTGAATATCTATTCATGTATATTTAATCGAATAGAATCTTAATAACATATATATAAGTAAAAAAACATATGCAATCAAAAAATGTGCCATTGACAAGATATATTGCTGCCAACCTGCATATTAGAGAAGAAGAAGGTTGCGAGAATTTATTTGTTCCTTTCGTTTATCCTTGTCTGTCTATCTGTCTATCTATCCATCTTTCTGGATTTCTTCAACCTTCGCATGACTTACACATTGATCGATAACTAATGAGTAAACCTTGTAAGAACCTTCAGACATCAAGGAATAAAAGCAAGTTTTAGTTTTCGACATAAACATATGTCTGAGAAGCAACAAAAAAAAAGAAAGAAATTCCAATCAACATTTCTCGATAGAATATGTGAAAAAAGTAATCGAAAGAATAGTATTACATTAATAAATTCATTTTAATATGGTCAATTACGTATTTGATAAAATATAAAATAATAATATTAGCTTGAGATTATTGATTCTTCAAGGTCTAGCCTTTTCTTTTTTTCTATAATAAAACCTTGTAGATATATATATTTATTTTCATTATCGTTATCTTGTTTATTTTTCAAGTAAATTCTCATGAGAATACGTTTTTTTCTTCTTCTTCTTCTAGTTACTAAATGATAAACAACTCTTTTGTCAAGTTCAGTCTTGTAGGTTAAATTAACGATAAAATATTTGTGTTTTTCATTATAAGGCCAAGTATCTTCATACAAACAACATAATAAAGAAGAAGAAGAAAAAAAAAGAGAATCTATAAAATATCTATCTGATATTCTCCTTGATAAACTTGACGTTTTTTCTCTTGTCTTTTCAATGGCATTGTATGTGTGTGTGCAAGGTCTTTTCGATCGTTCTTCAATATGTAAAGACATCATATTTTTGTTCTCGGTCTTTTTTTCTTATCCAAGGTCTACATAACAACATTACACCATAGGGATAACAACAACAACAATAACAACACTAGAATTCTTTCTTGTCTCTATCATTAGTCGAGTACGTGTATATTGAAAAATAAAGTCAAAATACGACGACATACGCGTACATTTATATTGGAAAACATAAATGATAATAACAACGGATGTTTTTGAAGGTTTTGTCATCAGTAAGTAATAGAGTCATATAAACGCCTTCATATATGCAATTGCAAAGCAAAAACACGACTTCACCTTCACCGAGAAGGAAAAAAGAGACAGAGACAGAGAGAGAGAGAGAACGGAAAACAAAAAATGACATGAAGGCTTGTATAAGAGAAAGAAATAAAAAAAAAAGGAGATTTTTTTGTTTTCGCTTATTTTACAGCATGCAACCCATTTCGATTAAGGTCATTTGTTTATTATAATATTTGGGACAGAGTTCGATTTGTTTATACGATACTGTCATTTTATAATAAAACATAAAAAACGAAAACGAGAACTTAGGTATATAATTTTGTTTTTTGAAGTGGATAAGTACAAGATAGATACGAGCAATCGTCTTAGAAAAATAATGGTAAGATAATATTAAGCTATGCGAGCTTATCAAACATTAGAACATATATGATATATAAACTCCTATTAAGAATTGATTACATCCGCTCAAGGTTAACACTTTCCGGTGTCATTTACATAGAGGTGTGTACCATTTATTTAGTTCTTGTCTTCATCTTTGTTTCTAGCATTCAAGGTCATCAAAACTTATTTTTACATGCCCTTCTTTCTTTCTCTTCTCTCTTTCTTTCCCAACCTCATTCATTCATGAGCATCAACCGAGCAAGAATGAAAGTAAGAGAGACCGAGGGAGAGAGAGAGGGAAAGAACCGTATTTTGTCCTTCTCTTCTTTCTTCCTTCAGGCTACTCTCGGCTGCCGATGTTGCTGTTTACAGCGTGTGTGTGTGTTTGTGTACGAGGAAGAAAAAGATAGATATACAGAATGAGATAAATAGACATCGACTATAGTTGTTAATAGTTTTTTTTTGTGACTTTCAGATGTATACTTCAATGACAATATTGCACCAAATTGAAAAATATAATCTATGCTGACCAAATATCAACTACTTTAGTTGTATTAAAGTGGTAAATATCGTTTTATTTTTCTTCTTCTTATTCATATTACTATAAATCAATAATCTGAATAAAAAAACAAAATTCTATTTATTTAAGATAATTCGACATTAAATCGATGAATTTAACAAATGATTCTAGTGAAAATGATAATGATAAAGATTCCTCGAGTGATGAAGATGATGATGAAGATAATGAAAATCTATTTATTAATTCACCATCGATATTAGTAGACAAATTCTTTTGTACTACTACTACTAATAATATCAATGAAGAATTTGACAGTAATAGTGATGATGACATTAGTGATATTGAAAATCATTATTTTTCGGATGATAATAATCAATCACCAAGACAAAATCGTTTATGTACCATATTACGACAATCAAATCCTCTTGTTCAATTAAAATTAAATCTAATTCATAATAATAATCAATCATTATTACGTGATGCTATATCCGATAGTGATATGTCGAAACAAGGACATCATATATTTCGTTTACGTCGTCTTTATTTACCATCATCATCAAATAATGAATTACAAACTCAAATAACAAATTGGTTACAAGCAAGTACATGTTTAATTGATTCGATATCAACATCAACATATCATCGACGATGTTGGTCACAATTATTATTAACATATTTTATTGAACGACGTTTTGTTAATTTACAATTTATTCTTTGTACACATTCAATATTATTAACAACAATTGATCATGATTCATGTTCAATACATCAACATGCATGTGTACCAGAAGAAGATGCATATAAATTATGTTCGATTTTACAAAAAGGTTCACGATTTAATATTGATTCAAATATATTTGATCATATACGTCGTATTATTGTTATTAAAAGTATGCAAGAAGGTAAGTTGGATATTTTTTGTTTTTGCTCAAAATAATTGTGTGTTGATTTGTAGCAATTAATGATAATACAAATTTACAAGAACTATATGTTAAACAATTAACAAGTCTTAAACAATCATTAAATCATCAACAATCATCTGTAACGAATATAAATGATAATAATATAACAATAAATGTCGCATCAATTTATTCAAAACTTCTACTTTTTCTTTCAAGTCTTTATTCGATCAAAGCTGAAACGATGCAAACACTTTTTTGTCAACATCTTCTACACAATCCGATGTATTCCTATCTTGTTACTTCATGATTTCAATTTCTTTTCTGTCTCTCTCTCTCTCTCTCTTTCTTCAATTGAAATTGTGTATTGTGTGCTTATTGTGTATCCCGGTTGACGATTTATATATTGAAGTATATATCGTCGTCTCGGTCAGATCATGTAAACGTTTGTATGTGTATGGATGTGTATGTGCAGCGAAACGGTGAATGATTTCAGAAAAAGAAAAATTAACTTTATTTTATTTGTTGATGATCAGAATAATTATTTCTATAATATTTTTTTACTATAATTTAAAAATTATGTGATATGACATAATATCAAAAACATAGCTTTTGTACCGTAAGTAAGAATGGACGAAATTAGTTTTTTCCTTGTTAGATTTGAGTAGACATGGCCCAAGCGGTTTGGGCATTTTCCAGTTGTCATTTATGTATACAAATAATACCTTCCGTATATGAAAAGTAAGCAGAAAAAGCCTTCTGGGCGTCATATATGTATGTAGCCGACACAAACTGAAATAGAAACTGTCAGTCAAGTTTGGATTATGTCTAGATTCGATCAGAATGTATATACATTGGATCGAAAATTATAAATAATTTGTTGAGTTTTGAATTTCTAGTTTTTGAAGAAAGGTATTAGCAAATATGAATAAAATTCTGTGGCGGAGGAAAAGATTTCATAATAGTTATATGTTACATGTTTCCGATAACGATTAGACCAAAGTGTGATTAAATTTACAACAAGTAAATTGTTCGGAAAATGACGTTTTGTACCACCTTTTCATTCCGCACACCGAATAGTGAGGATGTTCGAAACGGACTTCATGTCGGAAAACAGGATGTTCAGAAAGGGTGGTACAAAACGTCATTCACCCAGATTGTTTTGTTAATGCAAAATATCCCATGTAAAAAATTTGACCCATAAAAGTGACTATTAAGTACTTTCAATAGTTGGTTTTTGACAGAGAATAGTACTTATAAGTGAACGTTTTTAAATATTTTTCATACTTTGAAGCTAGTAGAAATATGATTAAATACTTTGATAGGTGGGAAAAGTATTCTAAAGTACTACGCAAATTGAAAAAGAATAAAAAAAGTCACTTTATTTTACTTTATTAACATGAAAAACTACTTATAAGTGAACTTTGTTCACTTTTTTTTTTACATGGGATTTAACAAATTAGCATAGACAATTCGGATTTTATAAAGGACTGTATTGAAATCCAAGTTATTTTAACCCACACTTGGGAAGAAATGAATATAACTTATTTTAGATAGTGACTAGAAAATGTTGCTTGCAGCAATTATTTTTTTCCGAATTTTCTAAAATCACAAATAAGAAGTTTGAATTATACATAATAGTTCGAAGTATAAGCGTTAATAATCTATTCATTTCATTTTGTAAAGTGATGTCAAGTAAATATACTGATGAACAGTTTCGTCAATGAAGTAATAAATTCAATAATATACATAATTGATTTTTTAGCTTTATTATTCTTTTGTAAATAATATATTATTGAATAATTTAATAATAGTAGACTTTGTAAGTCAATATTTCTAATATTGACTTTTTGTAACTATATTTAATCATAAAGTCTCTGTTTATAGTTTTTCTAATTATATAACTCGAAGTAGTGAATGTTTACAATCCTTTTCCTACTTCAGGGATAGTTAATTATCCTATTTGAACCATATATACTATGTGAACCTATTACCCACTTTTGCTTTTGAGATTTCAGTAAAAAGACTCGCGAATGTTTGTTTTCGTACTCTAATATAATTACTACAAAAGTTGATTATTTTCTTATCTATTTGCATCAAAATGCATTGAATAACTTGATTTTACATAATTTTTATGCTGTTTTCGACTAATTTTGCAGAACAACTATCTAGGTCGATTATGTGGGGAAAACATTGAATAGAATTGATTATTGCAAAATTTGAAGATTTTTCTACTATGTTTATTTGTTTGAGACTAAATTTTTAAATAAATTAATATAAGAGATAAATAATCTAAATTTAAGAACAATTGAATTTATTCTATTTTGACATTTATTGAAAATACGTTATATACATTGTATCTTCGTTGATTTTTTTTACAAACAAAATAAATTATTCAAGTGAAAAAAATTCTGTATGACATTGGTTACTTCCGAAGTCAAGAATAATAATATAATACACATGAAATACAATATAATAATTTATCTAATCAATATTGACATATAGATATGTCTAATATGTATATGATTATGTTCTTAGAAATAAAAATTTCTTTATTCTTATAATATGTATATATTATCATTTATAATTCTTTTTTTGCAAAAAATGTACGAAGTAAATAAAGCTATGTCGATGATGTATTTGAAGTAAAATTATGATATTCATTTGTTACTGTGTTTAGTGACATAAGTATTCGAGATTGAAGATGAACTGATGGATGATGTGCACCGGATTTAGTACGAACAAGTTCATCAATTTTAGGTGCCATTTTAAGTGTAAGTGCAACGATACCAGCACATAATAGAATTATTAAAAGTCCAATAATACTTATGATTCGTGTAATAATACGTTTTTTTCTATCAGCCGCTGCTATTAAACGTTGTTTTTTCATTTCTAATAGATTAGGTGGTATTCGATCGCTTGTTGATGCAGACGATATTCCAGTATTCGAAGTGTTCATGCTAGTTTTTTTACCAGTATATTTTTGTTGTTTAAGAAAAGTAACATGTGGTTGAGCATCATCATTATCTTCAATTAATATTGACGATGGTGAACGATGTTGTGTTGATTTGGTTGTTGTAGGAGCGAGTGGCATTAATATAAGATATGTCAGTACATTTGTAAGATCAAATTATTAATGAATCTGAGAATATGTAAAGAAACAATCTATAATAAGAGAAAATTATATATACTATGGTTCTCGTTTCTCTATCTCTTAAACTTAAGAAAAATATTGTGAATTTATTTGAAATAGAAGAAAAAATGACAATTGACTAAAATGAGCTACGATGATGGCAAGGAGTAATCATTCTATTAGAACTTCTAACTATGAAGAAAACATGATGAACTAGGAAATTCAACAACTACAGTCTGAATAGAGAAATTTATAATACAATTATAGACTAACTAATTGTATTAAGTGTCATATTTGCTTCGAATATTCATTATTCAGCAAATCATCATATCTAATAGTCAATGCATATTTGTTTATTAGATGAGATGTAGTGATCATAGAAAAGAAGGAAATAGAGAAAAAAAATGATACCAATATAAAATCGTCTAAACTTCCTGGAGTTGACGTTCTATAGCAGCCAATTACAACTGCTCGTATCATTTTATAGAAAACAATGGAGTAAAAGAAAAAAAATACGATTATGTTTGTTTTTCTTTTCTGTTCTCTAATGTATTCTATTGGAATTTTTTATTATTATTTTACTTTCTTATAGACAAAAACAAACAAAAATCTTTATAGATTCTCTCCTCTTCTTTTTCTTCTTCTTAATCATCTTCTTTTCCTGAATACACGCATACGTCGTTTCTATATATTGTCATTACTTTTTTTGCTTGGTCGATTATTTATATGTAAGGGAATAGAGAGAAAGAGAGCGAGTGAATATGAAGCATTAACCACAACAGCAAATTGAAAAACATTCCTATATGAGCAGTCATACATAAAAATTAATTATGATGACGCACACGAGTCACAAATGTGTATAAAGATCAATTGTTATTTAGTTTTCTCGATGAAAAAAAGCCTATGTCGGAAAAAAAAGAAATAGAAATAGGGGAAATAAATATTCTATTAGAATTCACTTAGTAAAAAAAAAGAAAACTTGAGACTATTTATTTGCTCTACATACAGTTTGATAGTAGGAGAAGAAATCATTATTTGGTATCAGCTGGTAAATAAATCAAAAAAAAATGAAAGACGTTAAGATAAATGTCATATGAAGATACTTCAAATAAGACGACAAGAAAAAAAAATGAGCGTGATAATTAACGGAGAAATACAATGGTGAATATTTTTTTTTCATGAATTTATTGCTTGTAAATAGGTAGAAATTGACTTTGACAATGTGCTATTTTTAATTTGATTATATGTAATAAAATGATGAATAAGTTCTTACTTTATTGTTTGACAAGTTGTTTTTTCTGGATGTGCTTCATAATGTATACAGAAAGAGAAAATAAATACAAACTACTTGTCTATTTTGTGTTCTTATACCAATGAAATCCTAGTACTCTTGTAATTCAAGCTGATCGATAGGTCTAAAAGTGCGATTAATAACTGTTATTATTATTGTTTCGAACCATTGACTATAACCTTGAATACAAAGATCCAAAAGAGAAAAACCAACAAATGATGTTAGTTTTAAAAGAAAGTTTTTGATGGAGATAAAGTGAATGTTAGTAGCATGATAACCATAACAAAAGGAAAAGGAAGTTAAAGATTGTAAGACAAGAGATTAAGATAATTGATTGTCCTTATATACAAAACATCATTTGGTAAAGTATTGTTTACCATGTTAACTTTCATTTATTTTCTTCTCAAGAGACTCTTTCGTGACTTGAATAGATGCACTGATTTCCCCTACGTGCATGTCTAGTGTAAATAATAAGTAAATAATTTTAAATTATTTATTGTAGCAAAAAAGGAAAGTAATTACACTAAGAAATAAACCGTAATGAAATCTATTTGTTAAAAATAGAATATGAGAAATAAGACTTTTTCTTTTAATATATTTAACCTTCCCTTTCTTGATTTTTTTATTTATTGATCATCATTTAAGACGATATATTGATAAAGTAAAAGAAAAGCTTTTAGAACAAATCAGAAGAAGAAAAAAAAGAAAGAATATTATGTTTCCGGAACGAATCTAACTCGTTTAATATTGTTATTTAATGATGATTCCGTTGAGACATTGACATCTGTTGATGAAAAAGTGCGTTTATTTTGTAAAAATTCATCCATATTTATCTCCTAAAAAATAAATATGATTAAAACAAATACGTCATAGTTTATTTTTTGTATATTTACTAATGGTTTTTCTATTGCTTGTATTAATAATTGATGAATTTCTTCAATATTTTTCATAACTAATTCTGGAATTAGTTTACAACTTGCTCGAATTCCTTGCACATCTCTACAAATACATAATTCTAATGAAAAATAATTAAAACAAAATATTTACTTTGGTACTAATTCAGCTAAATGAATTAGCATTAGATCGGGTGTAACATAACTATAATATGACACAAAAAAAAAAAGGATTTTTCTATGTTAATTTAAATAAGCAAAAAACCTACCTGGTTGATTCATCTTCTTCTCGAGCTATTTTATCACGCCAAGCATAGAGTAGTTTTAATGCAGCTAATTGGATACCATCGAATGTTGTTTTATGACATTTTGTATAAAGAATTTTATATGCATTTTCATCAAACACTGGTTTCTTGTATAACTAATTAAGAAAAAAAAATAAATTTCGACTCTGTCACTTCAATTTTAAGACAGAACGCGTGTTAATTTAAAAAACATTCCAATCTAATTAATTAAATTTGTTTCATTCATAAAGTGCATTTGCAATAATATTAATGAAAAAGGTCTAAATAGATTGACACTGATTCAATATACGTCACAAAATATGAAAATCTTATGTTTATATCATCTCTATCGATAACTGATATATTCTCTATGTTTCTCAGGCATTCTTGATATTGATTTTCATCACTACTTAAGTTGCGATAAGCTTTTCTCGTAAGTAGAATCTATCTAAAATATCTTCCATGTAACAGTCGAGTTTTGCGTAAGTTTCTGGATCGAGCTAAGTGTGCTCCAAATTTGGAGTTTACGGATGTCTAAGTTTTCGCGAAAAACTCTACCTGAAAACTGTAATGATCTGTTTTTGATTGGTGAAATATATACTCTTGACTACATTGAGTCACTGGTAGAGCCCATCGGGTCCGGGTCCAGTTCGAAAGAGATATGTTATCAACATAATATTTTTTTTGAATTTCTTTAATTTTTTATTCATTTCATTCAAAAAGTTTTCAATTTATTTATAAAAATAATAGAAAAAATAACAACAAAACTATTTTCGAAGCAAATATCAGATTTCAAGTAGGAAAATTTACTGAGAGTCTAAAAGTATAGTTTGAGTTCAGGCAAGTGCTCATCGAGATCGGGTCCAACCTAAACCCGGCCTTGGCTTCGGGTCCGGGTCTAAAAAAATTTTATTGAACGGGTCCGGGTCCAAAAAACCGGGGATCCGAAGGACTCTAGTCAATGGACCGTGCTTAAGAACGAAAGTGTGAAGTAACAAGCTGCAATTTATTGAAAAACTTATAATTCTCAACCAGATTTTTGCTAGATTACAAACATATGTATCATTGATAACTTAGAATTCATGACTATTTTCTTACCTTTTGACAAACAATTTTCGATTTTTTATAAACTGATTGAAGAGCATCGGAGCTTTTCTCAATTAATTGATTTCGTAAACGATCATAAATATACAAAAGATAATGTGTATCTTCTTGAGCATATCGAAGATATTCATTAGGTAATGGTCTAAATGAAGAAAAAGAAGCAAAACATTTAATTTCCATTAAAAATTCCTAACAAACCGTATTCTCCAATCAGCTAATTGAAATTGTTTACTCGCATCAATATTACAATAAGTTTTCAAAAGATATGCAAGTGATAAAGTCGGTAATTTAAGTTCTTTTGCTGCTTGATGTGTATCAAACATATTTACAATATAAATACCAAAATCTTTTTGTAACCACTCTATATCCCAATCAGCACCATGAAATACCTTTTGAATTAAAACAAAAAAATTCTATTTTCCAGAGAATACAAAAAAGATTACTTTAACAATTTTTGGATTTGTAAAAACATTATTAAGAACCGATAGTTCATCTCGAAGAATAAGTGTATCAATTAGAAAATCTTCTGTACGTGATGATATTTGCATTAAACATGTAAAACCTTGATATGATCTATATGAATGATGCTAAGATCGAAAACAAACCTAAATATTTTTTTCAAGTTTAAAATACAATTTACTTCTAAATCAACAGCTAATTCCGATTGTATTTCAATATGATCCATCATAGTTTTTAATTTATCAAGTGAATCAACAAATAAACATTTTGTTTCTTCTATTGCTTTTGGGTACTGAGGCATAACTGATTTTAAAAGTATTTCATCAGGTTGAAATGCTTCGATTTCATCAAAATATGGGTGATCTAATCTAAAGTAATACAAAAAAACCGAAATAGTTCAATTCGCTTTAGCATTTTATATTTACACTTCAGGATGTCTTTGTAATAACTCAAGATCAATGGGTTCCATATCCATCTGCATTATAA
This sequence comes from Adineta steineri, assembly GCA_905250115.1. NCBI lineage: Eukaryota > Metazoa > Rotifera > Eurotatoria > Adinetida > Adinetidae > Adineta > Adineta steineri. The sequence continues at coordinate 35,928 of CAJNOI010000472.1, forward strand.
TCGCTAAAAAAATTTTTATCTTTGAAAAATAAATCGAATTAATTGAAAACGAACTTGGTAATGGTGTTAGAGCATTTGGTTTATTTCGTATTTTTGGAATGAAAGGTATTTGTGTACTATTATTAATTTTATGTTTAAATTTTAATTGTGGTTTTTCTAAAACTTGTCGCTAGAAGAAAACAAAAATAGAGATTCGAATGATAATAATAATAAATTCTTATTTACAACGGTTGTTGATACAGAAGTTTTTGTTATTCCATCAGCTTCATCAAGTGCTGATGCCTAAGAATAAATAATTTAGAAAAAAAAAACAAATAAATATTTTTACAATTCGTTCAAATAATGTATCATTAATATCAATTAATTGTTCGAGTTTTTCATCTGTATCAAATTGATTCCAATTTGAGGATTGAATATGAGATTTTAGTTGATAGATTCTAAATATATATATACAATTTTTTTGTGTCTTTAGATAAATATATTTCAATACCGATTTAATATTTTTTCACTTAATAGATTCATTTTTTCCTGACAAGAATTAATTGTCATTATTTGTTCAAAATTTTCGAAACCTAATCGATTTGATGTTCGAATAACATCAATAACTTTTGAACATATTGTCTAAATATGATAAATTTAATTTTCGAATATTTTTGTTAATTTTTTATTCACTTGTTTATATTCATCAACATTATTAAATAAATCCAAAAATTTTGTTGAATCTGTAGAAGACATTTATGACATACTGAAAGAAATAAAATATAAGTTAACATATATCGATATATATATATTTGTACATATATTCTTCTTCTTCTTTCTTTCTTTTATATAAACCCTTGATTATTCTATTTCGTTATACATACGTATCGATACAACCTTAAACATTGGCTTCATTTAAAAGGTTTAGTATCAAACAAGATAATACCATAATTCCTTTTAAGTAAATCATGACTCATATTTCTATATAATCAGTAGAATTTATTTCGTCCGTGTTAAACTTTAAAAACTATGCGTACAATATTTATTTTTATTATTATATTTATTGTTTTACTTCAATTGGTATATGCAAATTCTTACCAATCAAAAACAAATTATCCTTCAGTTGTGCACTCAGAAGCATCACAATGGCTTTCTACACATGATCCACCACGTCGTTGGAGACAACAATATACATATGATCAAGCAAGTGATGAAGTTAATCAAGCATTAAATAGATTGCAAAGTATTAACGACAATGGTATTCAACAATATAACAGCCAATCTTTCGATGGTGTTCCAATGGAAGTACTCTATGAACTATCACGAAAAGGCGGTAGAAGATCGAGATACTGATTTTATTATTTTTTTTTTGTTAAAGTTCAATTTTTAGTTATATCTATTGAACAAATAAAATAAAAACTGTTAGAAAAAGAAAAAGAATTTGATGATACAATAATTTCTCACTTGCTGTACATGATTATAAACAAATAAAAAAATTTAAATTAGCTGATATATATATTTTGAAACGGAATTGTATATCCGTTATAATTGTGTGTACACAACGGGTGACTGACAAACATTCTTTTCCTCTCTCTCGATATATACACGCACACACACTTCATGCCTGTCTGAAGAAAAGAAAATGGGTCAAATTTTGACGTAAGAGAGATGTTAAACTTGATAATTGTTGCTTCTCATTTTCGAAAAGGTGATTATCTCTGTTGGTGTTAAATGAATACATTCCATTTTTCTTTGCCAAATGTGAAATAAACTTGTTTATGAATACAAGAAAAAGATAAATTCTTTATCTTTGAATAATACTCGAAAAATAGATAATAAAAATATGTTTCATTTCTCATTAGAACAATAATATCTTTGTTTGATGTCAATTCTTTATATATTTTGAAAAATTAACGAACCGAATTAAATCTCATCATACGAATGTTCATTTATCAATGTATGTTGTTAATAAACACATGTTAAAGTTTTTCTTTTTCGTTCGATGACGCCATTTTCTTATCAAATAAGCATTTCAACATATGATGGTAGTAAAAGAAAATCTATATACATTAGCATGTCAATGTCAAATCATGTCATCAAAACACACATGCTAGGTGAGAATTGATCCTAAGTTAATGTTCTAATTGATCGATCAGCGCATCTTTTCACACAATCTTTCTTTTTTTTTTGTTTGAAAAACGGTTCCACTACATTTAATACATTGTCACGATTCGATAAACTCTCTCAGACATTAATCTTATATTTTTTTTTCCAAATAGTTTTTATATTTATACATGAACTATTCTTATACAATAAGACGTGTCTTCACACCTTATTTTATTGTGAGAATATTATGCTAAATATGCAACACGCAAGATTGCGTGTATTATTTATTTTTGTAATAAAGATGGTTTCGTTGTTATAAGCGAAAATTATTAAATAAAATCTATTTTAATTGATTTTCTTAACTAATTTTGTTGCCGCACCTCTTCACACATGTTGTTCTCGACCCTATTATTGGACTATAGACACGCGTAAAGCTTCATGTATCATCGACAAGTACTAATTATAATTATTATTTTCGGCTTTTCTTATCTTTCTTTTTCTCTCTCGCTCTCTTCTATTCTAACCAATCGTATTCTCTCTTCTCTCTCTCTTCATTTTCAGCTGAGTAGATTTTCTTCATAATATAGGAAACATTTCAATGATGGAGAAACAACAACTTGAAACAATGCTTTTTATTGAAAAATTTTATTATTCAAATAAATCTATTAAATCTCATCCAAAACGACGAACAATTGCTGATTGTTTAAATAAAGTTTGTTATTATTCATATTTCTATATAAAAATAACATTTTTTTAATAGTTAACTGAAGATGAACGAATATCTGATGATGTATTTGCATTAACAATGAATATATTCGATCGTTTTATTTCTCAAACATCTTCAAAAATAATCGATGAACGTTATTGTCGATTAATAGCTTTATCTTGTTATAATCTATCAAAAAAATTACGTACAAATATTTTAATTAATAATGAAAATGAACAAATCTCATCGATATTTTCAAATGAAAATTACAGTGCTGAAGAAATATTTGTAAGCAAAAAAATATTCGAAATATTTCTTATTTTTCTCTTTCTATTTAGAATACAGAAGAAATAATTTGCAGTACACTTGATTGGGATTTAGCTAATTTTGTTCCACATGATTATATAAAATATTTTTTATCATCTGATAATCAAACACAAATTCATATACATGTTCATATACTTTTATCAATTGCAATATGTGGTAAGAAAAATAATTTTCTTTTTTTAATAAAATATTTTTTTTTTGTCTTTTTTAAGAATTAAATACATTAACAATATTACCTAGTCTTCTTGCATGTGCATGTATAAAAGCAGCAATAAAAGGTCTTTCATTCAAAAATATTCATTATATTGATGAATTAATATTAAATACACTTCACTATGAAGAAATTGAACTTATTCATACACAATATAGAATTGAACAATTATTTCAATCATGTTTACAAAATATTACACCATCACCAAGACGTCCATGTTTAGCACTAATTGATACAAGTCCACAACAACGAACAAAAGTTAAATAAACCACAATAGATATATATAGAGAGAGAGAACTATTTTTTTTTCGTTTTATTTTTTTTTGTTTCTTTGAAGAAATAAATGAACATCTATTATATAATTGTTTAAGGGATAAAAATGATTTCATTGTTAAGTGGATACTTAAGCTGTTGTTAAAAATTTCATTAAATATGACAAATGACTGCTGTTTTGTTTTTAAATATCCTGTCCTGTGGTGAAATGAACAAGTGATAGCATTCAATAGAAAGGAAGTAAACGTGCTGTGTTAACTTGAAAGATAAATAACAAAGTTTCTTTGAAGATTATTTATAATAAATATATTTTAAATTGAGTCGAGAAAATGTGCTCAAGACAAGAGATAGACTAGACAGAAGAAAAAAAAAACGTTATTTCAAATGAAACGAGACATATAATCGCATTAGAAATGTAAAAGCACAGTCATATAATATTATATTGGTAATTAAATCATTTAAATTTAGAGAATTCTTGATCATTTACAGTGATATGCAGGGATCACCCTACTTTGGCCGAAAGGAAAAATGTCGAAAAAATGGCGCTACCTACCACGTCCTTTTTCGAATTTTTCGACATTTTTCCTATTCGACCAAAGTTGGGATTACCGAAAAATTTAAGCGATTTATCAATTAAAATATCCTCTACACTGAAATTTGCCTATATACGTCTCTTCATCGTATAATACAAAATATCGCATAGTTCGAACATAAATAACTATGTTTCTTAGACTCTTCGATTAACTTCTAAAAGTCGTACTCTCAGAAAAACAGCATTTATAAAACTGCTCAATATCAATAGTTGTTTACTTGAATAAGAATCATACAGTTAGAGTCTCTATAAACATAATTAATAAAGCGTATATCATTACTTTTTTCAAACATAAACAGTATTCCGAGTTTTTTTTAATTGTCTAATGTTGTTAGTACTATTTATATATATTATAATATCCATTGCGGAAATTAATCATATTCTGAATTTTATTTATTATATTTTCTTCAGTAAGTCTATATAATTAAAATATGAATATATTCGTATATTCTATCAATCTAGGAATTACTACGCGATGAACGTTTTTCATTCTTTTCAATACACTGAAGATCTCGAAAATCTACAAAAATACTATATTAAACTTTTTCTTCTTCCTATTCATTTCATGCTTAACTCAAAATAACTAACGTATCTAATCTTCTGTTGATAAATTTAGAAGAAAAAAAAAACAAAAGCAGCATTGATTCATTTTTTCTTAAAGTAATTTACGTATAACTCTTTACGAGTATAGTACATATAATAGGGTAAACAAAAATGAGAGAAAAACAAACATATACATTTATTTTTATGGCGTACAGAGCATAGATATAAGACGCATGCGTACGAATCGAATGTTTCTTACTTATTAACAATCGAATTTCTTCGATATATATATATATCTCTCTTACAAACAAACAATCTACACAAATGATAAACGTTGAAAAAACAAAAAGACATAAAATGTTTAATATCTCGGCCGTTTTCTATCAAATCCTTGTTGTTGTTGTTGTTGTTGTTGTGGAATAAAATCATCTCCACTTGGACGTGTATAACCACGTGATACTTGATTTGTTGTATAAGCAGCATCAATTGTTGCTGCACCAGGTGATGATTGTTGCATAAGTGAATTTGCATTTGGTGGATATCCTACCTGTTGATAATCATTATATTGTAATGCATTTCCTGGCATTTGATTTTGATGAAATATATTATTCATAGGACCAGTAGGCATATTAAATTGATTATTATATGCATCTTGACGATGCATTGGCATTATATTACGACGACGATCTATTTCCTGTGATCGAAGTTCGTCTATTCGACGAAGATCTTCTTGACGACGTAATAATTCTAGAAACAACATGAAACACTTACCATTTCTTCTTATTAACTATTCAATTCTTAGATTTACTCAAACAAAACAATTTCTTGCAAATATTTCAGACACGTGTAACATTAAGAAAAATCTCTAATGTTTTACGAATTTATTACTAGTGAATTTATGATATATGATCATAATTCTGAATATTTTTTCTAGAGTAAGAATCATTCAATGTTAGTATAAAGAATATGTCAAGACATCCGGAATCGAAAAAATCCGGAAAAGAAATAAAACATCTTGAGGGTGTGGGTGGGTGTGAGGCAGAAAGATCCACCCAGACCCAGACCAACCCACACCCTCGCTTGCTTGGAAGCCGTAGAAGTCATCTTTCGACAGCAATCTCTCAAGCTTAAAGTAGGAGCACAACAGAAGAAACCGCTGAAGACATTGGCCAGGCAGAAACACATCGATAACTTAGGTACTCGCTTCTGCAACCGCGACATCGATCACGCCGAACTTCTCGACGCACTCTATCGTTCGGTAGCTTCGAAGAAATAAACTTCTTATCAAATTGTCTCTCATATCTTCATTATTTCTACTTGTTATGTCTTCTATGATTATTACACTACGAATAAAATTTTTCTTGATTTTTCACTCTTCGGGTTTTTCTTTTTCAGGATTTTTACTTTTCCGGATTTTTATTTCTCCGGATTTTATTTTTCCGGATTATTATTTTCCGGATTTCTTGACAACACCAGTATAAATACAAATGTCGAGTTCATCTTTCTGAAAAAGCGCAAAAAGTGTTCGACGAAAATAAATAATAAATATTTTTACAAATTCATACAATATGATATTACATAGACGCTGTTCTCTAGCGAGATTTTATACTACGTATTCTCGTACTGTATAACATATGACTACATTATATAATATATAAATCGATATTTATAAGAAGTATCACATTTCTATCTACTGTTTGACAACATATCACTCTGATATCAAGGAAAAATTCGAATGATTTATTATTTAACAGGTTTCTTCGCTTAAGAATAATTTCGACATTGAGTTGTTAAGATCAAGGAAAAGACTAGTATCACTCGCGCATATTTTTCTATTAAATACAATTCTAACTCTCTAGTCGAAATAATATATTCTACACACAATATTTCTTCTTAATTATAATTCAACAAAAATATTTTTAATCGATTTCTATAGTAAAACTGACCTTCGCGCAAGATTTGTGATTGATGTTCTAAAAACATTTCATCAATTTCCACTTTAACTTGATCAGTAGCATATTGCATACGTTGTTTAACTTCTTCTAATAATTGTTTTTCTTGCAATTCTAATTCTTTCCATTTCAGACCAATTGTATGTTCAATTGTACTTAATTCGGCAAAACGTGGTTTAGCTTCTCGTTCTCTATATATGTAGACAAAATCGTTTATTATCATTTAATATTTTACTGACTTACTTTATGAATACAGGATTACGAATTAATGATTTTTCTGGTAAACCATCTTCTTCATCTCGAATATCCCATGGTTCAACAATTACAGGTCTTAATTCACTAAGAAAACAAAAAAAAATAATATGATATCGATGCGATTATTCATATTATAATTACCTAGTAATAAAAAAACAACGTTCTGTACATTCATTCAAACATTTTTGTGCTGACGGTTTCTTTTCAAATTCAATAATTCCTTCTCCTGTTGATTTTCCTCTATCATCAACAATAACAACAGCACGTTCAACACTACCAAAATATTGTTCAAATGCTTCTTTAAGTAATTCATTGGAGACATTTGGTGATAAATTTTTAACTTTTATCGTTGCACCTTGACTTGCAAATCGTATTCGTAATGGTTTTCCACGTAAAATATAACCATCAAGATCATATTTAGCTTGTTCAGCTAATTGACGAGAACCCTAGAAATAAATTTATTCGAAAAATTTCCTAATAAAGAAGAAGATGAAAACATACCAATTTTATAAAACCAAAACCACGTGATGGATTAACAAAATATTCTACTAATTCACCATATTTACCAAATAATAATTGAAATTCATCTTGTGTTAAATCAGATGGAACATTACCAATAAATAAACGACATCTACCACCTTGCATAGCTCGTTTTTCATTATTTTGTTGTTGTGATGATGATGCTGTAAAATCAAATGAAGGACTTTGTTGTTGCGGATTGCCTTCAATACGTGGTCGTTTTTGAGCATTAGTTCGTTCTTGATCATCAGGAAGTTTATTATCAGTTTTTGTTGTTGGTTTTTTTTCTACTGAAGATTCTGATGGAACATATAAACTTGTTCCAAGCGATGAACTTTCGGAAGTGGATACTTTAGTTGATTTATTCGCTGCATCAGTACTAAATACACAAAAAATATATTTCATTTAAATGAATAAAATTCTAATAAATTACGTTATATCAGTTGTATTATTTGTTGAACTAGCTGCTGTTTGATTTGTCGGAGGAGGTGTTGGTCTAAAAAATTTATTTTATAAAAATAAAAATATAAAATAATCAATAAAAATATATTATACATTGATATATCATTAGCTGGTTTAGCTGGACGTGGTATATTAACTGGTTTGTTCAATGGATGTCTATGATCATTAAAATTATGTCTTGGACCATTTCGATTAGGTGGTGTATTAAATCTATGCGAAAATAAAATGATAAGTAAATAAAAGAAAAAAAAACAAAATTTTCACCTTGGTCCTGAACGTTCATTCATTGAAGGTCGTGTAAAACGTGGACCACCATAATTCGCCATTAAAATTTTGAAGAAATATTCTATTTAATGGATGAATATCTTAAATGATAATATAGTCGTATAGTAAGGACAATGATCAAGATCGTATGAAATACAGAACAGCTGCTCGGATGAGCACACGCCATTTTTATATTTTGCTTTTTAGTTCTCTAATTTTTGTAAAAGAAAATATTAATTAAAATTAAAAATATAAATTTCATTTAAGATTTTTAAATAATTCTTTAAAACAAAATTGAAAAATAAAAAATGATATATGATAGTGAATGTGGCACTGTTCTTTTTCATTGGATGTTATTGATAACCTATCATTGCGTAGTTTTATATGTTCTTATTAAGAATACGTCAATCTTCTGATTGATTTTATGTATGATATTTGAATGAAATAATTATTAAAAGAAAATAAATTGAAGATTGATTTATGGTTTTAGTTGTCATCATCATCATCAGTGTTCAATGTTTCTTAAAATAGAAAAGAATACAATTTAATTTATTGTTCCTTACTATTTGATTTCCAAACTATTAATATTATTTTATGGTTTTCTTTCATAGTGATTGTCGAGAATTATTATTGATCATGCTTACATCCCGTCGCTTAAGTTGTGTAGTTAATAATAACTACTTTCAATAGTTTCTCTATTGGTATATACATATATGGGTGTGGGTATTGTATCGTCTTATATTTAAACTCACACCCTTACAAATGGCGTTTCCTCGTGAAGAAAACCGTACCAATAAAAAAGACTAAAGATTTCAATACTATCATTTCTATCCATATATGTTTGGTTACAATCAGAAAATTGAATGGTCATTATACGGAGAATATCAATTGATAGTATGAAAATCAGAGATTTATTGTATACAACACAAATAGAGAATTTGTAATAGTCAAAAGCAAAATTTGATAAAGAAAAAATTCAAATTTGATCATTAGCAAATACATCTTTCATCTATAAAGTGCAGTATAGAATAAGAAAACGACTTTTCAAGGTGGGTGAGTGAGTAACGATGAGAGTTTTATAGACATTCTTTACTCTTACTCATTTTACCTACTTAATCTTATTATTTTCCAAAATTTTTTTAAAGGAGAAATCGCCTTCTCATGAATCTAGTTGTCGCACTTCTCTCTTTCTCGATTATTGACATTAATATATGAACGTCAGAGAAAAGAATGAAGAGAAGATGACGTATATCACATCTGTCATTTGTACGTCACAACAATAAATAAATCACAGTTCAATTTCTATATCTATTCTTTGATGTAACTGATCTTAAAATTAGTCTGAGAAACTATTTTTTTAATGTTTAGTCTCTTCAATAATGAACTGATTCTCATTTATTTATCGAGCATTGATTCGATTAACTGCATTTATAACATTTTTTCTTACTGTTGACTTAAATTCATGGCTAAAAGGTGTTCAACAGAAAGATTCAACAGAACCGATGTGTTCTTATACAAAAATATAAGCAGATTGAAGAAATATCAAGCGAACGAGATAGTGAATATAAAGATTTAGTGCGAGAGTTAAGATAACTGCAGAAATAAAAATTCTGCATACAAGTAAGTATATGAAAAGAGCAATTATCAATATTTAACTTTTGAATATTACGAAGCTGTCACATATCTGCATGAAAATCATGATCTAACTGAATTAGATGATGTTAGGAAGATCAAATACTTGACTAATGTCTAGAGCTTGTTAGATTCGAAATGTTCATACCATTCTCCTACTTATTAAATTTTTTATAAGTCAGACCTGAGTTACATTCCTAATACTGTCAATTCGTATATAAAAGATTTTTCTTTTCCTTCGTTCTACACTCTTTCTCGGCAAGTTTAACTACGATCATACACATCCACATCATCAACAATTATAATGAACAAAAAAGAAAATAAATACGGGAAAATATGAAAATTTTCATACTTCATCTTTACTGATATTTATCAACAAAAACTTAGTTAATTCTTTTCATTTTGAATTCATATTCAAATAATCTTGAATTGAAAAATCTAAGCAAAGTCAGTATAGTATAATACACCTACTCTGTCTGTATGGGTGTAAAAATAAATGACAGATGCATTTCCAAAATTAAAATCATGAATAATCATAGTCATACTTTACCATTAAAATATATCATAAAAGTAAGTTTCCGTTTTGCACTGTGATATCTTGTTGAACATATGGGAATAAAAAAAAGATAACAAAAAAAAAGAATATTTAAACTGTAAAAAATCAGGGAAACTGACGAGAAAGTATATAAAATAAGTCTGTATGCTATGCATTTATCTTGATTTAGTGAATACTGCTGCGCATTTTATCATAATAGAAAATTGTTAGGACAATTTCTGTGAGATTACAATGCGACAGACGATCGAGCTGCTGAATTTCATCGTAAATGAGAAAATATTATAATGTTTGTCACGATCAGTAAGACCTTTTGTCTGAAACCTGTATTAACTTCTTCCAATAGCGTAAGTTACACCATGCCAGGTAAAAGTTTTTTTGCTAACTGTATCGGTATCTGTCTAAACGATCAGATCAGCATGAGATATTTTTTATTTTTCAGATCCTGTATTAGCTGAATCAACTGCTCGATTAGTCATATTCATTGTCTAATCACTACACTAACAAAATTATTCTGAGAGTGGATGAGAACAAATTAATCATTTCTAATCTCGCATCCATACCAGTCACCACCATACATTTACTTATATACGAATAACCCACTGAATGGCTAGATTAATCATAAAAAACTGTCTTTTGAAAAGATCACACTATATCTCACTCATATTCAAATTTTCTTTTAGTTCGCAAGAATTGACTCTCTGTGATATTTTTATAGATTTATTCTTTTCTTTCATATTTTGTCGATTTCCCCAAGATAGTAAGTATACAACGTTATATACTGATCGTTTAATTTTCAGATGAAATACGAAGACGACGAAGTATTAGTTAAACATTGTAATCAAAATCTATACAAGCGTTGCATTTAAAGCAAAGAAGACGTTGAGATATTTTAATTAAATCTCTTTCTATTATTCAAAATGAAGATCATAGCTTTAGTTCAATGGATTGACAAGAAAATAAACAACTACAATATTTTTATACGTGAAGAAGATGATTATGATGATGAAAATGATGAACAACAAGATCCAGTAACAGTTCTCAAACATCAGCAATATGCTACTCAATTATATATTCTTCTTTTCATTGGTAAGTATGTAAAATATGACTGACGAGGGAACTTCACCAACTGATACCAAGCTTTTCAGTTCGGA
>CAJNOI010000473.1:0-31607 GCA_905250115.1 Adineta steineri
TTTTTTTTTCTCAAATTTAAATAAACAATGATTCAAACTTATATTTATATTTTAGAACAAAAAAAATAGTATTATAAAAGTCTTTCAAATGAGTTCATCAACACCAAAACCAATAACACTTGAAGGAAGTTGTCATTGTCAACGTGTGAAATATTCAGTTGATTCATGTATGTATATACATGTATATCGATGAAATGATTTATTCCTTAATATTTTTAGATACTCCTTATCCATTTATGATATGTCATTGTCTAGCTGATACAAAAACAGCTGGTGTATTTAATTGCAATATTATGGGTGAATATCCAACATTGAAAATTAAACAAGGCAAAGAATTTATTAAAATTTATCAAGTTAAATTATGTGACACTGAAAGTGGTAGTGAAGAAAAATCAAGTACTAAATTAAGCAATCATAAACGACATTTCTGCAGTGAATGTGCTTCATATCTTTGGGCTCATTGTGATGACTATCCACAATGGGTATATCCATTTGCATCATCCATTGATACACCATTACCAATACCTGATGAATATATTCATATAATGACAGATTTCAAACTTAATCATGTAGAAGTTCCAAAAGGAAAAAATATTCAAAGTTATCCACGTTATCCAGATGGTGGCAGCATTGAAGAATGGCACAAAGAACATGGTCTTTATGGAACTTATACAATCAAGAAATAAGATAGGACAAAGTTAAAAAAGTTCTTTTTTTTTCCTTTTTTTTATTGTTATATTTTAATCATGGGTACAGAAACCACCCGGTCCTCCAAAAGTATAGTTATAACCATGCAAATTATATTTGTTTAAAACATGACTTTGAAGATAAATTTGTGGATTTTTAATAATTTGAAGTTGTTGAAGATCACGACCGAATATAGCATGAACAAAAGATGTAATTAATGTTGCTTCATCAGTTTTATATTGAGAAAAATGACAGATAGAACCTTTGCATGGTGTACACATAAGTTTACTAGCTTCATGAAATGGTTCATCAAGATTATCAGCATGACCATAGTCTGTTATATTAATAAAAAATGTGGGTCCATATAACGAACGATACCATCGATCATTACTAATATTATTTGGTGCACATGCGGGAGTTTTCTTACCGATAGAGACATTATCTGAAATTATATGAAACATAAAAAGAGTCTAAGATAATAGTAGGTTCAGTTTTTACCTAGACCAGCACTGATTATTAGGGTAGGTGTTCGAAATGGAAGTGGAGTTGGAGGATCTTAACATAAGATAATAGAGTAAAATTAAATTAATCTTTTTTTTTCTTTCTATACGTGTAATAAAATCTTGTACAATACCAAATGGATCAATTCCATCAACAGGATTCATCATAATAATTAATTTTAGTGGACCACATGTTGTATTGAGATATTGACCGAGTGAATGAGCAGCAGATGAATGTGATAGAAAACCAAGTCGATTCATATTTGGTAGAACATCTTTAACTGCTTTATGTTCAGTAAAAAGACGAGTAGCACCATCATTCGGTTTTATTATCTATTCAAGAAAAGTAGCTATATGTATAGAGATTTTTTCTGGTTTTATATTTTCAATTTTGGAAATTCCTATAAGAATAACATTTTGTTCAGCAATTGTTGTTACCATTGTTGTATAAAATGTTGTAGGTACTAAACCAGCTAGACCAGGTAAATAAATAAGAACTGGATAAGAACCAGGTGTTGTTGGAGAATAAATATCAAGTCGAAAACGTATTGCTGGATCAGTTATAATAATATTACCTACTGACCAATGATCTATTTTGCCAGCGGATGAGAAACATATTGTAGTAAGAAATAGAATACTGAGTGCAAAGAACATATTGTTATATAATAGATTTATACTCTATAACGTTTTGTTTTTATATGAATAAAAAAGAATATTATATCTTGATGAGAACTTTGACATCTGTAAGAAATCTTTCTTTGTTATTTTTTTCAGATGATTACCGACTTAGATAATAAGCGGAATTCAATTTCGACTCGACAACATGTATTTGAATCTCTTATGTCTGAATGTCAACAAACAAATCAACCAACACTCATCAAATTAATTGAATATTATTTTCAAACGGAATCATCAAATGCATTACTTCTAATTAAACAATTTAATGAAGCAGGAAAAGAACAATCGAAAGTTAGTAATTAGTAAATAATTAACTTGAATTTTATTTTTTTTATTGTTTTTGTTAGATTCTAATTGAACATTTAAATACACAAGGTTTAAAACAATGTAATCGTTATTCAAATAGTGAAGTTAATTCACATGAAGAACAAGAAAAAATTGCTCATACAATGAAAGTTTTTCGTATTTTATGTTTAATTATTCATAGTCAAGTACCTGGATTACCAACACTTATTAAAGATAGTGTATTACTTCCAAATTGTCTTCATGCAATTACAAAGGTAAGAATATTTCGAATATTTTAATTCTAAAATTTATTTTTCTTTAAAAATTTAGTGTAAAGATGATCCAAATATATTGGCACAAGCTTGTTATTTTTTTGCTGCATTAACTGCTACTTTACCTGGTGAAATTGTTCAACAAACAGATTCAATTCTTAATATATTTAAATCTACATGCAAATATCTTTATAAAAATAATAAATCCCTACAACAACTCTCTGTTCAAATCCATTCGCGTAATATAACAATATTTTTCTCAGCTGACAAAATCTATTCTATGTTGTATTTTTTTTTGTTAGATTCGCTTAATAATGTTCAATTATGGATTGTAAATCAATCAGCACATGCATTATTTTATACACTTTATACAGCATATCCATGTAATTTTTTATATCAAATTCAACGTGAATTTCAACGAAATGAAAATCTTGATGTATTTGAGAATATTTTTATACCTATGTTTCAACGTGTTCGATTTAATCCACGTCTTATTGAAAGTGATAGAAAACGTGAATTAGATAAAGATAAACGTTTAAAAAAAGATACTTATAATATTATATATGAAGCAAGAAAACTTTCACTTGATCCATTATTTGGACGAGAATTACCAACTGATAATAATTGGATGCATCAAGAAATGAAGAAAATTTTACCATTTTATCAATTTAAACGTAAGAATAATAATAAAATAGAATTCGGAGAAATTTCTATTGAATTTATTTTTATAGGACAATCTCTAGCTAGATCCATTGATCAATTAAGTGATGGATTACGAAATATGAATGATAATGCTACACCACGTAAAAAATATTTTTTGTTAGTAAATAGTTATTTGAATATTTTTTTGATTTTAGAAGAGAATGCTTCAAAACGACAAAGTAGTTCACCATTTCAAAAATTTAAAGTTTGTTAATATTATTTATTTATTGATCTTTAATTTTCTTTTTTTTAAGGAAAAAATTAAATCTTTGGTTCGTCCAGCATCATCATCAACTCCAGCAACTACAATTTCAACACCCGATGGTGTCATGACAACTACCAATAATCCTAATAATATATTATCAATTCCTAATGTTTCTTCATCTAGTTTAGCATCTCCATCACCTTCACTTGGATCAGATATACGTGCTGTTAAAACAATGCCTGAATTACAAAGTAATAGCGATCTATTATCATCTGCTTCATCAACTCCAGTAATTCGTCGTTCTGATCAGCAATATCAAATCTATATCAGATCAGTTATTGATACAATTTCATCAATATATGATCAAAGTTTGTTGAAAGAAAGTTTTAAGAAAGAAAAAAAACTTTGTTGTTTCTTCTTTCTTCATAGATAACATACCACCTCATTGGAGAAAATTTCTTGGTCGTTATGATGCAAATCTTCTTGTTGTTGCACCACCACCACCATCACGTCAAGCAACTTTCTATGTTTCACCATCTGAACATAGCCTTGATAATCAACAAGCTCAACATTATCAACAACAATTTGATGATAGTTCACCATCATCAACAAATGAAAGACGACAACGATGTGCATCAGCTTCTTGTGCAAGTGGTCAACATGTTCATTCACCTGTTCTTGCTGCACCGACTACATCTACAGATGATATTTTACCTCGTACACAATCATTATCAACAAGACAACGTACTCGAAATTCTGCAACAGGACCATTTCAACAAAAATATTTTCTCGCACATCAAACTCAATATGAAGAGGATGATAATGATGATAATGTATATATCGATCCACCATCAACTATTGATCCATGGTCAATGTCTATTCCATCGGAAATATATATTTCTTCTGAAACAAAAAATTCTATTATTGATGAAATAGCCTGGACTGATCATGATTTAATTTCTATACCACATTTTGATTTTAATGATATTGTCACTAATAGTAAATATTCGATTTCTTCTCTCATAAATGCAAAAACAAAATGTATTTTCGTTATTTAGATTGTTCTTCCAATGAACTTAGACAATTTGATCGTTTATATGAATGTCATTCAAGTTACGAAGTATTTTTAACAGAACAATATAAAAAAATATGGCAACATTTATGGGCGAAACAAAAAACTTGTAATAAACATTTCAATGATCTTCAAACAACAGTATAAAAATATAACTATCCTTTTTTTACTTGATGTTCATCAATTGTTATTTTTAGCGTGCATTTATGGATACACTTCGACATGAAGTTCATGGTTATCTTACTGATGAATTAAATATATATGAACATGATTCAAAATGTCTTTCGGATGAAAATACTTTATTAGGAGGAAAAGTTGTTGAGTTAGGAAAGTATGTGTAAGAGCAAAAAAAAGAAAAGCAAATAATTAATTATTTATTTCTAGAGTAACAACTCGTCGAAAACAAGTCTGTGCAAATGAAGCTAAAGATAAAGAAATGAGAGAATTAGAAGAAACATGTGAACAACTTCGAAAAGTAAATTTAAATATTCTTCATCGGATATTTATATATTGTTTTTTTGTTTAGACTGTAAATAATGAAACATTAAAATTAAATAATTTACATGTTGAATTGGATGATAATGAAAAGGAAACCAAATTAATTGGTGAACGTTTAGAACAATTGAAAAATATTACACAAAATATAACACATCTTAATGATTTGAATCAACAACTTGAATGTCAATATTTACGATTTACAGATGATATGCAAATGACAATAAATAGACAATTATTATCAGCATATCTTTCGAAAGATGATAATGATGAACAAATTCAATTTAAATCAACACCATCGACAACAACAAATGGACATGATGAAACAAGTGAACTTGATTCAATTTCTTTTAGTGATGAACATCGAGAAGAAATCGATGATTTACAACAACAAGATGAAGGACAAATAGAAAATTATGATCAATTACTTGCTGATATGATCGTAACATTGACAAATCAAAGTAAGAATATATAGAAAATTGTTTATTTATTCTTTATATCAATTTTATCTAGATATGAACAATGATTTAACTAAAACAGATATTGAAAATGAAGCATATAGAATAGTTCTTGAATATATGGAATCGAAAGCTAATATGCAGGTATAACATATTAAATTTACTTTAATATTATTATTATGATTTCATTTTATTTAGAATTATCTCATGGAGCATAATACACAGTATACTGATCTGTATTTAGCAGTGCAACAAGATTACATCATGCAAGTCGAAAAAGATCTTTCCTTGAATCAATCGCTATTAGAGCAGATGCAAAATGTGGCAATTTAATTTTTTTTTCTTCTTGCATCTATCTGTCATTATGAATATCATTAATAAAAAACATTAAAAAAAAAAGTTTTATTCTAATAAAAGAATGTTAACAGTCAGAACGCAATAAAATGTCATTGATCAGATCGATAATTTCTTTCAGTATATATGTATGGTAATTTTTGCATACTAATCAATGGTTGGTTTTCATTAGTAATAATAAATTGCTTCAATTTTGCGATATAGTCGAATATTGATATTTTGAACGAAATGTCTCAATAAATAAAACTGTCAGATTGAAATGTTATGAAACGACAATTATCTGTGAAATTGCTTGCATAAGAAAAGATCATTCTACTCCTATTGATTACTAGCGACATCTGATGCATAGACGTGTTTCTCAAACACCAATAACATATATTTAGCTTTGTATATGGGTGTCGTGTTGTCGATATTCTCGATGTTTAAGTCTCTTGAGAAACGTGCACTTTTTCTTTTAGATCAGTATCGATTTTAGTTTTAACATTATGTCTCAACCAGTATCCTCTGAACCTATGAGTGATGTATCTACAACAAGTACAACTAGTCAACCTGTAAAAGTTGCACCTCCATTAAAACTCGATAGTATGTATATGTTTTTTTTTATCAGATTCTGATTGATTTTATGTAACCGAGTCTTTTTTTTTCTTAGTCCTTCGTATCATTCGACTTTGTCAACAACAACATGGTCTTCGTCATGGTGATTATCAACGATATCGGTGAGTAAAGAAAAGCCATTTTTTTTTCGTCTAAAGTATCTTTTATATAAATATTTAAGATCATTTTGCTCTCGTCGTCTTCGTCGTATACGGAAATCACTTGAAGCAACTTATGGCAATCAAAAAAAATTTCAAAAACCTGTCATTACTGATGAACTTGTGGCAAAAGATTCACGGTTATTATATCCATCGTTTTTCCTAAAACTAATTTAATATATTTTCTTTTCAGATATCTTTTATTACCACTTATTTGTAGTGAGCGTGCATGGGCTTTTGCTATGCAACTTAAAAGTACGTATGACGATAAATAAAAGATAGTAAAACTTAATTAATAATTTATTTTAGCTGAATCAAATAGTGAACCTCGAAAAAAATTTCATCTTTTAAATCGTCTTCGTAAAGCAGTTAAACACGCTGCTCAACTTGAAGCATTATGTAATCAACAAAAAACATGCGATGCTCGTACTAAACTCGAAGTTCAAGTTCGTATTTCATACACAAATTATTTAATTTATTAATTCCTATATATTTCTAGGCTTATACAGCTGTTATGAATGGTCATTTAAAATTTGAAATGCAACAATGGAGTAATGCATTAGAATTTTATGTTCGTGCACAGTAAGTTTCATGATCTGAAATGAATTTGTTATTATTAATTTTTATTATTATAACTAGAACAATTTATGATAAACTTAAAACAGGTGTTCGTAGTGAAGATGATAAACAAATGATTGATCAACGTATTGATGAAATAACAACGAATGTTCGATTTTGTCAATATAAGAGTGGTGATAAAAATGCTGCAAAAGAATTAAGAAATTTAAGAACTAAAGCAGCACTTGATGATCCTGAAATGACACGTATTCTTGATGTACATATAATTTTTTTTTATTAAAATATAATATTATCACTGTACGTTTCTTTTTTTGTTAGGCTTTTCTTAGCGAAGCACATGAACAACAAACATCAACAATATCAGAAGTAACATGGCGACAACATAAAATACAAATTGCAAATGAAAAAGTTCGATTATTCTTTTTAAATTTACAAGAATTCGAAGCTGAAATCAAAGTAAAATTAATATAAAAATTCACTTAAATACTATAAAAAACTTTTATGTATTTATAGAAATCAGGTGTTTCATTTGACACTAAAATGAGTTTATACGAAAGTTTTCTTAAAGAAGCAGTTGAAACATTACAAATAGCTAAAGATGAACTTAAAAATGATCCTGTAAGTATTTTAAATACAACAATAATTTCCTTTCAAGATTTTCTATTTTATTTTTCAAAGACATTCAAACCTGTTCCAGCTTCAGCAGCAGCAGCTGGTGGTGCAACACCCTCAACTAATGAAAAATTATCTGATGGTGTTTGGCTTTATAGTTACATTGCATGGATTCGTCTTTCAAAAATGATTGAACGTAATTTAGCAATGATTGATAATGCTAAACAACAAACATTCAAAACAACAACATCGGATAATGATAAGACTGATGCAACATCAGCTAAAAAGGTGACAAAATCTGCTGATATTGTTCGAATGTATGATTTATTATTACAAGTAAGATTATTTTTCTTAGTATTTAATTTGAAATAATACGAAAAAATTCTAGTTTTTAAATGATATAAGTGCAATACCAGCTTTACAAGCTGATAAAACAATTCAATCGGATGTTGCTTTTCAAACAATTGTTTACAAGGCTTGCAGGTTTGATTCATAATTAAAGAAGAAGAAAAACTATTTTTTTTTCTTCTTAAAGATCATTTTATATAGCAGTTTCATTTGTTCAAACAAAACGTTATAAAGAATCGGCAGCATTAGTTAATAAAGCTGAAATATATATGGAACAAGCTAAGAAAATAGTTAGTGATGGACAACAACCGAAATCAAGTGAAATTAATTATCAAGTATGAATAATTTTCGAAATTGAATTTAAAATCTAGAAATTTATTTCATTCAAGACATTATTGAATGAATTTAATGTTATTCAATCGAAACTTGATGAAGTTAAATATCAAATTCAAACATCAGCTACAACGGCTACACCAACACCGGCTGGTAGTGCTTCACCAAAGGTTGGTGCATTACAACAATCATTCGATGAGGTTCTATCAATTGAAGAACAGAAAGAATTAGAGAAAAAAGTAAAACTTTTACACATTATTTCAAACAATTCATTTGTTTTTCTTCTAGCCATTAATTGATCGTTTGGATACATATCTTGAAGATTCATCATTAACAAATAAAAATCGTCTTAATATTGTTTCATTACCACCACCATTTAAACCCATTCCATGCAAACCGGTGTTTTTCGATTTAGCTCTCAATCATCTAACATTTCCCTCATTGGATGATAAAGTTCAAAGTAAACGTCAAGCTATATCATCAATGAATGATAAAGGACAACAACAACAGCAAGCTGGTCTTACTAGTTATGTCAAAGGATTTTTTTCTTGGGGTGGAAAAAAACAATAGATTAAAGACAATTATATTTTTTTCTTAACATAAAAAAAAAGAAAAGATTGATTTTATTGTTATAAAAAAAAAAGTATCCGTTATCTTATTTAATCATTCTAGATGGGAAATGTATTTGGTAAGAAATCGTCAAAACCGTCAAAACAACCAGCGATTACCGAACAGGATCGCGCAATATTGGTAAAGAAAATCTTTGTTTTTTTATTTAAACTTTATTTGTTTATTCGTTTAGCAATTAAAACAACAACGTGATCGATTAAATCAAAATCGACGACGTGTTGAAAGTCAACTTGATCGTGAACGTGAAGTTGCAAAACAATTATTAAAGAATGGTCAAAAAGAGTAACTTAATATATTTATTTATTTATTATTAAGTTTCTTATGAGAATATTTTTAGTCGTGCATTACTTTTACTTCGAAAGAAGAAGATGCTTGAAACACAATTAACGAAAAGTGAAAATATATTGGAAAATGTTGAACGAATGGTAATATACTTTCTTTTAATTATTATTATTATTCATTAATTTGTTTTTTCTTTAGACACATGATTTAGAATTCGCTCAAGTACAAGTAGATGTTGTTAACAGTTTAAGACAAGGAACAGATGCATTGAAAAAAATGAATGATATACTTAAACTTGAAGATATTGAACAATTAATGGAAGATTCACGTGAAGCTATTGAATACCAAAATGTATGAAGGATTTATTTTTTGTTTTTTCTTGACTAATGAATTCTTTCTAGGAGGTATCAAATCTTTTATCTGGTGGTTTAAGTCGAGCTGATGAACAAGATGTTGAAGCTGAATTAGATGAATTAATTCGAGCTGATGAAGCTAATCAACTTGGTCAGTTACCAGATGTACCTCATCATCGTCAAGGTGAACGTACTCGTGTATCTCCAACAAAATCCAAACAACGTGTGCTTGCTGAAGCTGATTAAATAAAAAAAATATTTCATTCTTAGGTTCTATTTGTTTATGTAAATATTTTAATGGCTTTTTTTCTTTTTAAAAGATATATATATACATATATACATAAACAGTTTGAGTTCTTGCTTGTTTTTTTCTATAAATAAGTATATAAATGATCATGTTTTTAGATTATAATATGGCTATTGGTATTACATTATTAACCGAACATTTTCAGATTATGAAATTTACTAAGTCGTCATAGAAGGTAAATTCTATGGTATATCAGTTTGATCGGAGATAAATTTTATTTTTGAATTTTTTCAGATGTAAAAATAAATCATTGATCATGAATCTCATAGTATCTTTCGTTTTTCTCTTCCTATGTCTTCCGCAAATATTTAGTTTATTTCTACCGAAAAACATTCTTTGTAATCAATCAATTCCACTTCCTTCTATTGATTCATCTATTACAACGAATCAGAATTTATCATTAACATTTTGCAATCTAACTTTTAATATAAATATTCATTTAAATGAACATTTCTTTTCACGAAATATTTCCATTGATAAATCAATAAAATCTTCAATAAAACAAAATTTTACTTATTTTGGTCATATCATCGATGAAGATCGTTCAAGTATAAGTTTAATTCTTTATCCACAATTACAAATCTATATATATTTAAATGGTACATATTATTATTATGTTTCCTCATCAGAAAATTCAACAATCATATTAAAATTTTCTCAACGACAATTATTACAATATTATCCTCAATTAGTTAACGATAGTTTATGGAATAGTTTACAACAGGAAGAAGATATTTATCAAAGAAATTCAATAATTTTACATGATTTACATTTTATATATGAATTATTAACATTACGATGTGAATCCGATAATTTTGAATATAAAACAATGTCATTTTGTTCATTAGCTTTAATTCTTGATGAATTATTATATGAAAAAATATTTCATTCAAATATATATTATCTATTTACATTTATTGAACATTATAATTTTCTATTACGTACATTAACACGGAATGAATACGGAGGATTTTTAATTGAACGTATAACGTTAATAAATCATATTGAAACAAATTTTAATGTATCACTTGATTTACTTCATACGTTAGCAAATAATACAAATTTTCAATTGAAAAATTATTGTCTTGTTCATCAAATGTTATTATCGGATAATGAAAAAGATAATTATATACTTGGTTATCAATCATCAATACATACATATGATATTGGTGGTATATGTTCATCACCATTCTCGATAAATAATAATGCATCCGATGAAATTAATCTTAATACAGGTTTATCAATTGTGAATGAAAATTTAACAAAAGATCTTTCATTATTTTTTAATGGTTTAATGAAAACAAGTTATTTATTTTTTCGACAAATGGGTTTAAATTTAACTTTATGTTCAATAAATGCAACTCGAAGAGGATTTTTTCAATTTAATACAGATGTATCACCTGTTGTTCAACATTGTATTGATCTTGTACCAGTCACTTTACGTTCGGCACTTAAACGACGTGCACATCTTTGTTTTAATTATATAAATATTTATAATTCAACAAATCAAACGATACAACAACAACAACAAGGAATATGTCAACAATCAATTGATTCACAATCATCTGTACCAATAATAAGTGGTAAACATCGAAAAACTCCTTATATTGAAAATGCATTAAATAATAATCGACCTGGTGAATGGTTTGAAGGAAATATTGTCGGAATGATTATCACATTTTCATTAATTATTTGGATACCTGTTAGTTGTTTTGTACATTTTTGTAAAGATGAAATCAATAAAAAATCTCTTATTGAAAAACAACAGCAACAACAACAGCATGAATTAGAAACATTACCAATAAAATCAGTAGTCATTGATCAAACTAGTATAACAAAACAAACACAAACTGACTAAAATATTTTCTTTTGTGTCAGATTTTTGTAATTGATGTCGAGTTATAGATATAAATATATATATATATAGTTACTTGTATTTAAATAGAAAAAATAAAGTATTGATATATAGATTTTATAAAAATTCTTTGTTTTCTTTGAGATGGCTAATCTATATGGTTATGGTGATATGACATCGGAAGAAGCTGAACCAATTGATAGTGATGAAGAAGATCAAAAACGATCAAGTCGAGATCCGGATAAGTAAGTATGCAATAATAATTTATAGCTAAAAGTAAAGAAACAAAGGCGTATTCTTGAAATACTTCATTGAAGTGTTTACTATGTAAATATCGTAAACGCTTTAAAAATACGAAATACTCAACTCGCCAATTACTTTTTCATTGAATTTAGATTACCATTTTCAATTATTTGGCGAGATGATTTAAAAAATGATGATATCAAAATTCCGTGTTCAACTCTATTGATCGCTTTAGGTGCAACTGCTTCAGGTAAACGAAATGTTGTTTTTTTTTGTATAAAACTAATCATGATTTATTTAGCATTTGCTTTTACACATGTCTTATGCAATAATGATATGGAATTAATTGGCTATGCAACAGATAGTAAAAAAACGGATGAGGAGAATGCAGAAACAAAAGCATTTGATGAAATTAAAGTACAACAATATTCAACACAAAGTGTTGATCGTATCTATCGGTTAGCTTCAAGTTCGTTTATACTTATTCAATTGAATTCTTCAATTAAGTCAGATCGACTTTGGTTAATAAGTGAACAGGTAATTTTTTCAATTTTAGGAAAACTATCAGTATATTTTTTTTCATAATGAATATAAATTAGATTATCAACAAATTTAGTTTGTTAAATTTAAATACATCTAACCCGGTTTACATTATTCAATCACGTTTATGTATGGATTATGTAACTATTTCAGGTGAATTAGAAAATAAATCAAATTTATTTATACGTTATATGAAATCATCAACAATTGCAATTGATGAGAAAACTACACAAATAATCAAACCAATTCAACCACCAAATGCAATTCGAGGTCTTTCAGCTGCTTGTAAGTCATTTATTTATTACCATATTTTTTATTTTATATCTATTTTCAAATTAGTATTTACAAAATTTCATCAAGCAAACATCCCGGTTATTGTTCTTGTTGTTTATCAACGTCATGCATCTGTTAATGCTGATTCATTAAAATTATTACAACGAATCTTAGATCGAATATCAACAACATTAAAACCGTTTATTCAATCAACTGACAAAACAAATAAACAATTGATTCGTTTAGCAGCAACACAAACAAGTAACATGTACTCATAATTAGTCTTTCTATGATAATCAAGAACAAGATGAGCAGTTTTATTCTGGTTTTCTTTCTTTCTTTTTTTTAAATAAACATTACTAAACATTTCTATAGAGAAAAAAACATAAAAAAAAAATTCTATTTTTTTAAAATGGAAACATTATTCCAAAAAGTAAAATATGTATAACGATAATAGAAACTGCAATAAAAATGAGAATCATTGCAATTGTATAATTTCGATAACCAGGTTCACCTTTATATTCTGGTGTAATAAGCCAAAGTAAATGTTGAATATAATTATCAGCTGAAGTTATATCCGCTCTTGTTGTATCGCTTGAAGTCAATGCACGACTAAAAAATAAAATTTAATCAAATAATTTTCATCAATGAAAATGAAATTACTTTGTATAATCAACAAAAGCTGATTGAAATGATACAAGATATTTTTGTGTTGATGTACCATCACAAGTACCTGCAGTACAATCAAATTGCCAATTTGAATAGACATAACTTGGAACAAAAAAAGATATATTTCTAATAATTAAAACAAAATTATGAACTTACCTGTATTGAACAGAAATAATTCGTTCATAGGAAAATGTTGAATTAACAGTTATACGAACATAACCAAATTCTATATAAATACCAGATGGAACATCATAACAAACGGGAAGATTTGCTGTTGTATCATAAATTGTAGGATTGGATTGTACTGAAGTTTTCTCAATAGTAACAGGATCTAATCGATCATTAGCACGTGTTATATCGATTCGATCGAGATCAAGTGAATCTTGAGTAGCATTCCTAAAATATAAATTTACATATCAACTGATTCTTTTTTGTATATGTACCGAATTGTAACTGTCGTAGTACCACTTGGATAAGTAATAACATCGGATGCCGGAGCAAAAAATATATTTAAATAGAGATACATATTAAGTCTATTAAAAATGAGGTTATTCAAGTTTTGTTAAAAGAAAAAACTGACTTAAGATCATGACATTGTTGTACAGTACTTTCTTTTAATTGAATAGAGCAATATGATGAAACACTTTGTTTATAATGTAGAATTTGTCGTGTAGCATCGACACATAAACCACTCGAAGCTAAATAAATTAAGAAAAATATTCTTTTTATCAATAAACTTACTAGGAACAAAAACCGACACATCTGAAGAGACATTATTGTGTAAAAATTTAAGAGCTTCTCCATTAAGATAACCACCTATATGGAATGATGATTATTAGATAATAAAAATAAAAAATAGTTTTTACGAGGAATATCTGTAGATGATGTACTGTTACTAATATCAATCCATTCAATCGTAATTCGTGGACTTGCGAGTAGAGTACTTTGATATTGGACGTGTACAGAAGCAGCTTGAATAGTATTATCAATCGATGAATAATTAAATTGATAATATACTCGTCGAATAATGAGGGATGCGCATGAAAGTGGTACTAAAAAATTATGGAAAAAAAATAACAGAAAATAATAGAAATTAAAGAAACTTCGAAGAACATACATGTTGTAGTTGTTGCACTACTAAAATCAGAAAAACCTGTTGAGCTATCTTTTGATGTAGCTCGAGCAGTAAAGAAAGTAGGCGGAATCGTACTATATGTTAAATTATCTCTTAATGGACATCCAGTCCATGTTTGATAACTAGGCGAATTAACACAAGCTGTGTTCGAATTAGAAGCAGCACAAACAAAAAGATAACGTTGTGTTCGTGTCGATGGATAATAACCAAGACAATAATCATTAATAGTACCATTGGTATATGGTATATTAGCAATAGTTGAAGAATACTGATTTTGAAAATAATATTCTGCTGTAGAATTAGTTGAAGTACTTGAGTTTGATACATAGGTGCTTGTGAAAGAAGACAAGGTTACAGACGAACTTGAACCAGTGCCTGATAAAATTGATGTTACACTATTAATACTAGAACAAAGTTGCTGAAAAAAAAATTCATAAAGAAAATATTGAGTTTAAAAGAAAATCATACAGAACTTGTAATTGTTGTGCATGAAACATCACGATTAACTCCAAATAAAACGTTTACATTTTGCTGGCACTTTGAACCACCTAAATTTCCGGGTAATGTAAATACTGCTGTCGTATTTTGGTAAACAGGAGCACTCATAATATACTTTCCGCTAAAGGTAGGTGTTGCTGATGTTGTTGTTGTTGTTGTTGTTAGAAATAATTCTGGATTTTCACTAACAAAATTTAAACGTAAATTTGTTGCGTCAGTTGCTGTGGTTATAAACGAGACATTGTCTGTTGAATAATATTTACCATTTACTTCAGTAAGCTTTAACTATTTTAAGTAACAATACTATTTTCTTTCTATTAGTTATTAAATTATGATATCATACCTGAACACAAACAAATGGAAAATAATCATAGAGAGCAGCAGAAGTACTATTCGAACAATTCCATGTTTGAAGACTTTCGTCCACTGCAGATGAATATGAAGAAGTTGTTCGTGCTGAATTACATACTGGTGATACACTTAGATCGCTACTGTCACAATTCTAGACAAATCAATAAAGGAAAAATGAATGCCGGTTTTACTTAAATTATTAAATTACGAACAGAGTCACAACAACAATTTGGATCACAAGTATTCGGTTGAAGATCACAAGCACATGGGGCTGGGTCACTAACGGCAGGATTAGCAAAACTACGTTGAGCTAAGACAACGTCTATAATAGAATAGAATTATTAAATTATTATTTTAGTTGAAAGAAAAATTACTTGAATACAATTGTACAATGGCAATAAAATAGATGAGAATATATGTTTGAATTTTCATGTTGAATAATATTAACTGGGATGAAAATTTCTTGATTATGGAGAATATGTTCAATCCGCCATTATCGATATGGTTACTATTGACTGATCCACAACATATGAATAAGAAATTAAAAGATAATTTTATAAAATCAATGAACGTTATTTGACCATAAGTATATCAAATCTTGAATAATTTTCAGAATTAGAATTACGAATGCATAACTAGATCGATTAAATCCTATTGGTCTTTATTTATCCAATAAGAATGAAAAAAAATGAAATTATTATCATTCATCGACTCGATCCATTTTTTTCCTTGTTCTCGTGTTTTCATACTCTTGATGTAAATGTGGTTTTTATTGCTAGTAATTTTTATTTTAGATAGTTTTTTTTAATTTAAACACAAAAATATGCTAGCTCATCTAGCTACTAGTAGTCGTTGTGCTACTCTCAGTACAATTCCTCGTGTTAATACATTAGCTGTTATTCGTAAGGCCTCATCATCAGGTGGACATAAAAAGAATGACGATCCAGTAGCTGTTTCAACACCAACTGATGATCCTCATCGTTCACCAATGAGTCAGCGACAATTACCACCCGATGATGGCAAAGTCCGTAAGTGGATGCATTCATATCTATTAAAAACAATACAATAATCTATTGTTTATTCAAAGGTTTTCCTAATCCATGGGATGTTATCCTTAACAAACGTCGTTTTGAATATGCTATGGTCTGTTATAAGAACTAATTTTTATTTATACGTCTATTTTATTATATAGAAATTTAAAGGATATGATGATCCATTCGATATGATGCCAGTTAAACGTATTGCGAACAGTACACCAGAAAATCCAAACTTATTACCAAGTTGCAACGATAAACGACTAATGGCTTGTATCTGTAAGTCGATTGATAAATAAAAATAAAAATCTACATATATATGCATTTATTGATTGATAGGTAATGAAGATGTATATCACTTGAAATGGATGCATCTTCATCGTGGTGAACCAAAACGATGTTATTGTGGTATG
Source organism: Adineta steineri (assembly GCA_905250115.1). NCBI lineage: Eukaryota > Metazoa > Rotifera > Eurotatoria > Adinetida > Adinetidae > Adineta > Adineta steineri. Next base: position 16,916 of record CAJNOI010000473.1, read on the forward strand.
TAATAATATAATTCATAATTGTGATTATCAATTGTATTTATAGGCCATTGGTTTAAATTAACTGAACGACAATATGTTGATTTAAGTGACTTTGGTATTACTGAAGAAATGCAAAAACCAGCCGCTCATTGAGACTCTCCTTTTTTCTATTGATAGACTATCGTAGTCCTTCTTTAACTCTCACACATTTTCGCTTTAGTTTGGTTTTTTTCATCATCATCGTCAAATTAAAATAAACAAAAAAAAAAAGAAAACAAAATCTTTTTCTTATTCTTTTACATTTACATCTGATTAGAGAAGAAGACATAGAACATATGTTTTAGATATGTCTGATTTTCAATTGAATAATGAAGATCATGAAGCATTGGAAAAATTTACAAAATTTTTCTTAGTTAAAGCAGCACAAATTATTGTACAATCACGTTTAGGTGAAAAGAAAACAACAAAATCAAAACCTGTTTATTCAGGTAATGAATGGGTAAGTAATAAATAGAATTTGGCAAATTATTGATATAGAATAATTTGATATATATATTTTAGTTTCATCTTTCTATCAAAGACATTCCAGAAGTTACTGTCAATGCAAAGAAATGTTTAGGTGATGCCCAACATCTCTTAATTGATCCTCCACATTGTCCATTTTGTGTTGAAATATCTTTACGTACGCCAGATTGTGATACAATTACATTAGAAACCTGGTGTATATCATTCGATGATTCAGTATCCGATCCATCACAACGTGTTCGATTTAATATATATAATCGTATGAGTATTGTACTTCGATCATTGCTTGCTTGTACACGTGCAACACCTACATATCAATTATCACGTAAACAATCAGCAGATAAATATATTATTTGTTATAAAATGTATAGCGGAGAACCTATTGTTAGTCATCTTGGTGAACATTATTCGAAGAAAACTTGTGGAAGTATAGTTACACCGATTGGACGTTTTGTATTAAATGTTGCGTATCGTACACGTTTAACAATGTCATCACCACAAATTGAGAATGGAATAAGTGGTATAACACAATTTGGTATAGATATTAAAAATGATCATTTTTCATTAGATAGAAATCAAAATAGTGTTGAAGAGTAAGAAGATTTTGCAGAAAAAAAAGATAAGAATTATTAAAGAAATATTTTTAGAGATAATGATGCACAATTACCATCAGAAAGTAATTCGAGTGTACCAAAAAGTTCACCTATTGAAGTTATGAAACGAAGACATACAAGCTGTGATTCTGTTTCGTCAAGTCATGGGTAAATTTGATCTTAAGAAAAGAATTATTTTATATTTCTAATTATTTAGAACACCTGATAAAGTATATTATAGTAAATTACGTGCTGCTTTTGCCACACCAGGCACAACAGCATATCCTTCAAATGTTGGTTCATATTCACGTGCTAATGATAGTGATTTACCATTTGTACTGATGATGCAACAACAAGAAAATAATCATCAACAACAACAACATTCAATGGAACAAGAACAACAGCATACAAAAAATCATTATTATATGGGTGGTGATTCAGAAAATGAAACAGCACCAGATGATTTTATTCTTGTTGAAGTAAAACCATTTTTTGGTAAAAGTGATTCAACAGATGATCTAGCTCTATTTATTCGTTCGTGTCAACAACCACCAATGCTTGAATCATTTATTGTTGAACCATCACTTGGAGAAACAATTAATCAATTAAATGAAGAATTACGTATATTTGAATCTAAAGTTGAAGAATTTGATCAACTTGTTAGTACATTAGATACGAATCATAAAGCTTCATTATGTACGACAGAGTGATATATATTGCGCATGCATGTCTGTTTTATACTACAATACAACAGTGCTTTCGAATTAAAATCTTTATTTCTTACTCTCTTTCGAACGACAAAAAATTGTATTTCTTTATCTTTTCTTTTTCTTTTTCTTTCTTTTTTTTTGTTTCGTACACATAGATAGAAAACAAAAAAGAAAATCTTTTGTTATATGAATGATGTTAAAGTTAAGTGATACATTGATACTATCCTCTTTTTTTTCTTTGTTTGATAAACTTTGTAAATTCGCTAATTATACTGCATTTTTGAAAGAGATTATTAATATTCTTATACAAAAATTTAAATCTTTATTTTTGATCCTATTGCAATATTTGAAATATAATAATTCGCTGATGGGCGATATCTATCGGATTGACAAAAATTTTCTTTTTTCGTTTGTCAATCGAACAAAAAACGCCCAATGATTCATTAGTAATAAATATCAACCATTTAATTATTTCTATTTTCTATTAGATGTGATAGATAAAAATTTGATTCATGGGTAATTTATTTTCTCGAAATAAGGAAACATTAATAACAACAACAGATGAAGATGATCAATTTTTTGATTGTTTAAATGACGATGAAACACATAATGAAACTAATACACAAATAATCTCACATTATTATGCAGTTTGGATTCCATCAAATGTTGAAATTACTGGTAAATTTTTATTTTTTGAAAATCAAATATTGTTTTTGTTTTTTTCAGAAAATCAATTTATCTTTGATGATATGAAAAGTGCATTTACACTATGTAAAAAATATAGTAAACATAATAGTCGAGTGAAAATATTTGCTAATCGTAATGACGCAGAAAGTTTTATTGAACAAAGTCGAAATAATACAACAGATACTAATGATCTTAATATGTCAATTGAACAGGTGACAAAATCAGGAAGTAATGATGCAGAAAAATTACCATATAGTGATGTACCAACATCTGAATTAACAAAACTTTATAATCTTGTTGAAAAAGGTGATGAAAAAGAATTCGAACGATTAGTTTGGACAAATCCTCGGTATTTAATAAGTAGTGGTGATTCACCAACAATTGTTAAAGTAAAACTTTTTTCTTTATTTTTATTGATATTAAATAAACCTTATTGAATTATTAGATTTCAGTTCGATATAATAGTATGCATGTTGCTTCATTATCTGGTCAAGCGGAAATAATTCGTATATTAATAAAAACAATAAAAAATGTTCATTTTATTCGTCGTCTTTATGTTAATGATACCGAAGAACAAACACAAAAACGTATACAATTTATTCTTGATATGTATTTAAATACACCAGATAAAATGGTAAAAAAATAAATTCAAATTTCATTTTTGATCTTTTCTCTCTCTACGTATTTATAGCAAAATGAAACTCCACTTCATCTTGCATCAAAATTTGGACATTATGATGCTGTTTGTGCTTTACTTGACGAAACCAGTTGTAGTAGAGATGCAGTAAACAAAGCTGGTTCAACTGCACGAGAAGTAAGTTATGATTAATTTCAAATGAAATATTTCAAATTATTTATTTATTTAGATTATTTGTAGTCGAGCAAAAGATAAATCAAAAGAAAAAAAAATTCATCAATTATTTGAATGTATAATTTCATTCTTTTTTTGCTTCTTTTTCTATCCTAAAATTGATTTATTTTAGCTACATATTATATTCCGATTTATAGTCGAAAAATAACCATGGAAAAGATTATTTCAAAACCAATCGATGAAACAGCATTTAAACCATTTCTACATACTATTCAACAAGCGCTATCAAATTTACCAATTGAATGTGATAATGATACGATATTAATTGCCTTTGCTGGTCCAACTACTTATGAAATAGCAATGAAATTCTATACATCAGTATCATCTTCAACACGTGGTCAAGCTCGTCGTACTCAAAATTTTCTATCATCACCTAAAAGTCCTATATATATTGTTCGTAGTGATGCTGAAAAAGGTTGGGAACGTATTGCACGAACATATGCATTAGAAACTTATTCAATAAATTGGTGTGAATATTGGTCATTTCTTGATACATATATAAATTTATCTTCAAATGATGGTCTACGATTATTAGAATATTATCTTCAACAACGTATATTACATTCTCAAATATTAAAAACAATTGATCAATTTGAAAAATTTTCAAGTCATTATTTTTCCATTGAAAAAAAAGATATATCAAATGAAAATGATTTAATACTTAATTCTATATCACAATTAATTCAACTATTTTATACATTAATTGATCTATTTAATTTAAATGATTTAGTATTAAATCGTAACTATAGTCATCATCTTGAATTAAGTGGCTTTGAAAATCAACAAAATAATGAATTGAATTCTATTAAAACTAGTATTATTAATCAATTACAATGGTTATCAACACAAAATCAAAAAATTTTATCTTTATTTACTCGTCCATTATTGAATAGTTTAACAATGGTATTTACATTAATTATAAGTCCATCAGGTTGTGCTTTAATAGATCAAATACAACAAAATCAATATGAATCACATCGATATCAACAAAAAATTCGTCCAGCATCACGACTTAGTCTGATTGGGCTTGTTTGTCCAAAACGACGACAATCACGTCGTTCATATAAACCTGTTAAAGATCAACAAATAATTCGATCAAAATCTTGGCCTGATTTATCCTTACCAATGGAATCATCAACTATTCGACGATATCATTCACAAATTGAACTTAATCAAAATAATAATAATTATTCATCATCGACTTTATTAAATGAAACAACAAGAAAATCTATTAATGATTTAACACAACGATCAATTTCAATATCAAGTACCCCACCCATGTTTTCATCGCAAACTAGTGTTGATATATTAAAAGAAGATAAAGCAAAAATTGATAAATGGCATTATTTTCTTGCTGGGTAGGATAAAAAAATTTCTTTGATTAATATTTATTTCATTTCGAATTTTTTCTTTAGATCTCAACCAACAAAACTTGATGCACATGTTGTACGTGCCATTGATTTAAATAATTCAATAAGCTTAACAAATCAACCACAATATCGTCTTTGGCCAAAATGGTATCAAGCTGTTCAATTACGTCCAATTGAGGAACAAAATTTATGGACAACACCAATAAGAAATTCATCGCCATCAAATCGAAAGGTGAGAATCGAGCATGTTTGCTATCGTCGCTCGCTGATCATCGATTCGCCTTAATCTAAATTAATCATATCAAAATAATTTCGCTTTTTCTTGTGCTATTTTCTTTTTTTTCCCTTTTTTTTGTGTATATATATATATTTACATACAAACTATATCAGATATATAAAAATAAAAGTCCATTTTCATCATACAGATACTACGTCCTGGTGAAAATCAATCATCTACTTTACTGAAAATGGTAACACGACAAGCGTTTAAGAGAAAAATAAATAATCGTGAACAATCACCGGTGCTAACACAAGACAAAATCTTGAAGACAAAACGAACCAAAAAGTGATTTATATATATTTCATTGTTTTGTGTTATTTATTTTTTTTTGCATTCATTTTTGATAATGAATTGTTTCATAACGTATTGTAACAATACTTATCGTATGAAGATTGTTGAAATTCCATAAAGTTCCTATTTTTAAAACAGAGTAGAACCTTTCCTCTATTTTATTAATCAATATATATATATACTAGCAGGGTGAATCTATCTCTATATATGATGATGATGATGTTTTTGTTGCTTCAAAGAATTCTTTACATTAGCTCTGTCATACTAGATACATGCAAGGAATTGGAATTGAATTAAGACATGTGAAAGTATAATGATATCTGATTATCATATGTTTTTCGTTGGTAAATATCGCTAGCTTAAAGCTCAACATAAGCACAATCTCGTGATAAAATAGAAATACATATGTAAACTACTTTTAAAAGATAACACAAACATAGTGACTATTTAAAAAAATGAACTTTGTGTCAGCATAATATTTCAAAATGTATGCGACCAACTTGTTTTCTGTATTGCTGATGTCTTCAAAATACATAAATGGAAGTATTATAATTTAATTCTCAAAAACAAGAAGTCCTGTTGAATAACTTCAGTTTTTTATTTTCAAAATTGGATGATATCGAACTGCCTTTAATGAATTTTTCTCTTCTATATGCAGATAATATTCTTTTATTTACTTTTATGTGCCAATGTAGGTTCACATTTGAAGAAAAAAAACAGAAATAAAATCGGTATGAAAAGAGAAGAAGATAAAAGAAAGGAATAAAAAAAACAAAAGATGTTACAATATCGTTTAACGACCTCACGTGTACAAATATATATATGTACATAATAGTATTTGTAGAAGAGGATGAGAGAAGATGTGACAGAGATAATGGATGAATGGAAGCGTATGTAATTCATTCGTGTATAATTTTTCATTTGTTGTTTACAACTTAGTTACGTTTTTACAAGTATGTTTTATTTGTTGGCTTTCTTCGTCATGTCGTATCTTTTCTGAAGTCTGTTAACCCTTCTAATACCATGCGAAAAAAGTGCCGTAGAATACCATGCATGGACATTTTTGTCCATAGACTTAAATCATAAAAAACTCGACTCTAGTCAACTTTATCATTAATATATTAATTAATCTGACATATTAGGATTCTTACCACACATTTCACACACAATATTCACACTATTTTGCATTTCAGACACATATATTCCGCGTTTGTAGTATTTTTAGCATTTGGTTCTATTTCTACTAGCTTTTTGTTCACTTACATAATTAAAAGCTTTATCATAATAATATACATGTCTATGATGCCTACAACATATATACGGTGTAATAGATGAGAAAATAAATGAGAAGACAGAAAAAATACCATATACAGGTGAATCATACTATCATATGAGCTTTTTTCATGTACAAAAAAACGTTGACTTTTTCAGGAAAAAGTAAAAATTTGTTGAAAAGGAGATATTCAGCAGATGATAGAGCTATAAAAATTGACATTCTAAAAAGTTGATATCGATTAGTTCAGGCCTTCATCGGAAATTAAGCTTTTTACACACGTATGGACGAAAATGTCCATGCACGGTATTAGAAGGGTTAATGTAATATATATTCAGTATAAGTGTTTAAATTTTTATGTACAAGTATGTAAGACAGTATTAAAAAGTTTCGAAGAGTATATGATTATTTTTTAAACTAGTTTTTTTTGTTAGCTTATCTAGCGTAGTATTGAACAATTTTTAGTCAATCGCTTTGGTAAGCGCAAATGAAAACATATCATGTATTTACAACTGATGTCGATATTATACACTAAGTCCTCAAAAATATTTGACTATATGGTAGATATATGAACTTTCTAATGATTAAAGGCTATGTATAGCAGAACTGACTGATTTTTGAACATTTGCTCACTTTGTTCAACATAATATAGGAAAAACGAGCAGTATATAGTATAAAGCATAGGATTTTTCAAAAATATAGGTCGAGTCCAACTCAGCTAAGGGTGTGGGCGTGGGTGTAGATATGGGTGTCAGTGTAGGCGTATCTCATGGGCTTAGCTACACATACCCATACGCACACCTACACCCACATCCGCAACCTCAAGATATTAAAAATAAAAGAAATTCATCAAAATAATAAAAAAATATATACTTTTCACTTCATCGATATTTGAACTGCAGTTTAGCGACCCTTTTAATTTGTTACTAACCACGAACTTTTATCATCTAAACAGATCAATTTAACATTCTACTATGACTGAAAGTCGCCACACTTATTCAACAAATGAAAAAATCATTTCTGATCACTAGAACAGAATGTACTACTGCAGATACAAAATCGTCTAATGAGACCCCTGAGCATGGTGGAAATCGAGATCACAGTGTGCTTTGACTTACCCTCACACCCTTACCCTCAACGCGTCACGGTCGTTTCAAAACGAAGTCCATCTTAGCTAGGTATCGGTTTAAACTCATACTATCATTGATTCTGCGCAATTTGTAAATCAGATGGACAAGAGAAATTTGCATCATGTGAATTCCGGGCGTCGAACATGACTATTTTCAATAATAAAAGAAGTGAATTCAGTAGGGGACCAACTTATGTGTTTAAAACCCCCTTCCTTTGCTGTACTGGATAAGCCTATAAAATCCTATAAGTGAAGGGTCGCAATGACCCAGACTTTCGCATTAGGAGAACCAGCCTTTTATTTTATTATATGTACTTTTAAAAAAAGTTTTCACAACCGCAACAGCTTTTGTAAATTTTTCCGTTATGTATGATTTAATCCGTTGAATCGCATTGAGTAATCGTGAAAAAGTATTATCAGTTTTTTTTTCTAGAAATTTAACGTTGTATAACGCATTTGTACGAAGTTTTTCATGTTGCTCCATTTTCTTTTCATAGTCTTTTTCCCCCTTCACTGGCTTTCTCATTTCAATAACCTTTATCGCTATCTCAAGATCAGATGCAGTTGATGCTTTTAATCCATCACAAGCTGTATTCAGCATTCGTTCAAGTTCGTCCATATCACGTTCGTCCTGCGCATGCGATATCCTGTTTTGAAAGTTGTTGGCGAAGCTGTCAATTTGATCATTAGTAGAACTTAGAAATTCAGTAACTACATTCTGAGCGACTCTATATTCCTGTTCAATTTTTCGATGTTCCACAGTTCTGTTGTTCACACGTAACCGAGATACCGTCAGATAATGCTGTTCCTGTAGTGGTTGCTTATACTGTTGCTGTGGTGGTTGCCTATACTGTTGCTGTGGTGGTTGCCTATACTGTTGCTGTGCTGGTTGCCTATACTGTTGCTGTGCTGGTTGATAAGATTGTTGCTGTGGTGTTTGATAGCACTGGGTAGCATACTGATATGGGTTAAAGTTATACTGCATGGGAACAAAATAGGTGGGTGTCACATATGAATATGTGTAGTAAGGAACGTAGTAAATATTTTGATTCGGCCACATTCTGCTGGGCAAGATCGAAGTTTTTCGAAGCCTAAACTAGAGTACTCAAAGGCTCAGTTATATGCTGGAGAAGGGATAAGAGTTGGTATGTGTTTGAACTGAAATAAAGTAAATAATATGCTTTTATTAGAAAAAATATTATGAACTCAATACCTCTTATGGTTTAGAATATTTGATCCAAATGGCTTGAAAATTTAAAAAAATCTACAACAAATAGCACAGCTTCCGTATAACACACACCGCTCGTAAAACCAGTGCTTCGATATCAATTATGGTTGCTTTGTCAGCCCAATCCCCTCGGATGCGCTCGCTTGAAATATTGTGTACTACATACGCTACTACTTTCGAATAAAACAACTATGTTGCATCCCACAATTAAACTTAATTTTTTGTGAGTTTTTGTTGTCGTAACTTAAGAGGTTGATATTTTAATTATATCTGCTCAATAATTATCAGTAGTTTTCGGTTGCTGACCGCGAAGGAAATGATTTAGATAGTACAATATGTCAGCAAAATTTTGAAAACTCACATACTAAACTCTAAAATAGGCTTCCTTGGTAATTAAAAACGAGGAATGATCGATAGTTAGTCAACAGGTATGATTAGATTATCAAAGTTTTAAGTTAACACAATGAATACACAAAATATTTAAGATAGGAGGGCAGAGGGGTATCCCTCCTCTAAACTTACTCTCAAATTTTGTCAGTTAGTAGAGTTCTACCACAAATGTCTAGACTTAAAACATTTCACGGCTTGGATGTTCTTTGTTGTAGGTACAAAGATTTCATAAATCGAAAAAAACACATTCTTCACCTATTTTAAGATGAACGAAAAAAGTAGCTCTGACTTAGTCCCAGCTCTTATAAAGACTTCGAGGAAAACAATGTCATGTAAATTGACTAAAAAAGCATCAAAACTAGTGTATGATAGAATCTTCAAGTGTACGCTTTAGATTGATAAGTTTTCAATAAAAGTTTATATGTATATGTGAGTACCTACAAAATATCTTATGACGAAATTACAAAGGTCTAGCAGATTCTATGCGAGAAATAGCAAATAACAGGTTCGATTCACATTTACTACTATACATTTCAACTGGAATCTGTCAACTGTTTTTCAGATAACTTTTCAGATGAGGATCATAAGAACGTACGATTTTCACCAGTCGAACGACAAAACTCAGGGCTATGTATATGTGCCGAAATCTAAATATTCGCCCATTGAGCAATGTGATGATTTCTTTCCGAAAACTGAAAAAATGCAGCACGCAACCACGTTTCATTTGCTCTACAGCTTACAATATAACCACTCAACATAAAAACGGTTTTTCTATCGATTACTTTGGATTAGCTATATTGTAAGCTGTAGAGCAAATGAAACGCGGTTGCGTGTTGTATTTTTTCAGTTTTCGGAAAGAAATCATCACATTGCTTAATAAGTGAACATACCGATTTCGACACATATACAGTCCTTGGCCCGATCTTCTGACTGGTGAAAACCCTACGTCCTTATGATCCTCATCTGAAAAGTTATCTGAAAAATAGTTGACAGATTCCAGTTGAAATGTATAGTAGTAAATGTGAATCGAACATGTTACTTGCTATTTCTCGCATAGAATCTGCTAGACCTTTGTAATTTCGTCATAAGATATTTTGTAGGTACTCACATATACATATAAACTTTTATTGAAAACTTATCAGTCTAAAGCGTACACTTGAAGATTCTATCATACACTAGTTTTGATGCTTTTTTAGTCAATTTACATGACATTGTTTTCCTCGAAGTCTTTATAAGAGCTGGGACTAAGTCAGAGCTACTTTTTTCGTTCATCTTAAAATAGGTGAAGAATGTGTTTTTTTCGATTTATGAAATCTTTGTACCTACAACAAAGAACATCCAAGCCGTGAAATGTTTTAAGTCTAGACATTTGTGGTAGAACTCTACTAACTGACAAAATTTGAGAGTATGCTTAGGGAAGCGAGTATCTCCTTAATTCTGCAATGCAATATAGCCATTCTCTTCGGAGATATGAAAGAACACGCGATACTGTGAATTTTAGACAGCGTTCAATGGCTATTGAGTGATAAGTCTCACGTGTGTTCATCCACAGCTAGCGCATACTGGTGTACCACAGCAGTCTATTTTACATCAAAATATGCAGTTCTCTTCGCGACGTTTCTTCTAATCACCATATTAAATCTGAAAGAACAAAAAGAAAATAAGGTTATATCGGAATGAAATCTTCTGACTCGACTCTGTAAGGTTTTAGTCGAAATTGTTAAAATAAAGGTTTGGAAACAAGTTTAGGATAAATAGTCTGAATGCAGTTTGTATGTTCTTATTGACTTTGCTTGTTCGATTTTGTTCCTTCAACTTGTTGTTCAAGCTGATCAATTTTATGAAATATTGGATCCCATCTTTGTTCTATATAATTATCGACGTTTTCTTGAAACTGTCGTGTAACGGGCGTAGGATCATTCCCATTTGTGATTGCTTCCCATACATCGTCGAGGAACAGTCGATATCGTGTTAATAAATCTGTGATGGTTTTTCGCATATGTTCGACCATCAATGTGGCGCCCTTTACATATTCAATATAGGCCACTTTTTTCTCTCGATATTCTGGATCTTTTGGATCTGGTCGAGCACTCATAACCGTTTGACGAAATTCGTCAACATTACGAGCGAGCATGCGTTCAAAATCCTTGAGCGCATCATGAAAATATTGTTCTTGTTCTTGTTCAGTCATATTTTTCATCTTCTGTTGATGACGATCTTTCACATGCTGATTTTGAGTATTTAATTTTAGAACCAGTGTAGGAAGTGCCCGATGAATTTCTTGCTGCATCAATGTTATAGTTCTCTGCATACAAAAATGGAAAGTAAATATTCATACACAGCTCAAGCTGTATGTTGCCATTCTAGTTCTACATGTTAAGAATTTTTTCATCTAGCGAGCGAAGGTTTCAGGGTACTCATCGTCAGATTTCAACGAAAACTATATGGTATTTATAAGCCAGATACTTATCTAAGCGATAGAAAAATTAGCGACTGAAACTGAACCGTTCAAAAAATTTTAGTTCAAATATTTTCGGATTAAAGCCTGATGGGCACCGCAAGTGAATTTTTCGTGAACCAAATAGTGGCATGAAAAAAACTGGAAACACTTCGCTGTATTTAGTTTTTGTTGTGGATGCCAAGTCAATTATTAGCATTGTTTTATACCGTATTTTTCTAACCGAAATTTCGCCGCTGCTAGTCAAAGCGGTACAAGATTAGCATTAGAGAATATGATGGTGTCTGAGAAGACTCTCTAAAAAGGGTAACTTAGCTAAGAAACAATTGTTAAAAACGGTAGTGTAACAGCGAAAAGATGACGCAAGAGGGTGTGGCCAGCTGACAGTTACCTTCGGATCATATGGTTCGACTTGTTGTTTTCACTCGAATAATGGTCAAAGGTTCATGATTAGACACAGGTTTTAACCCTATAGGGGGTTTTGCCCCCGATCCCGTTTCGTCAAAATGAAACCAGTATCGATCCCGATTCGGAAAAATGATCGATTAACCGTTAGCCAGTCGGATATTTCCCGGTGAACTGTGAGGTTAAGCATCGATTTTTACGCTGGCAAATTAAGATAAGAACGGAAATAACCGTGGTTAACCGACAATCATAAAAACAATGAGAACTAACTGGCGGTTTTTGATTGATTTATATGACATAGGTAACAGTTCGAGCGAAAATGAAAATGAATATTTTTGAAAACTCGTTGTTCTTTTGTTTTCAACTCGACTCATTTGGAAATAAGGTTCAAAGGCTTGAATATGTGTATAGATTTCTCGTTTAATCTTATTATAAATAAAAATGGTGTCGTAAGGTGCTTGGATAAATCAGTCTCGCTCCAAAAAAATCTTGCTCCCGTCTTGGAAAGTTTCAGATCCATTTCGATCCCGACATATTACTAACGGGATCCCTATACTCTACACTCATAGTAGTATGCTTACCGTAGCTGTTCCTCCACTATTGTCAGCCGCGCCATTCTCATGATGCACAATACGATAGTTGTTTCGGTGTGTCTCGTAGGACGCATCTGTATCGAGTTTTGTATGCTGTTGCCATTGCTGAGCTTCCTTTTGCTTCTCAGTATCGGGACGAAATAAAGAACGTCTACCACCAATCTAAAACGACATAGATTATACGCAAAAAGTGTATTAGAAAGCCATTCAGTTTTATTTACTGGTCTCGGCATTTCCTCCTGCATGACAGCATATTCTTGTGCTTCTGTGTCCCGCTCCTTCTGTTTTTCAGCCTGGTTTGGATAATTGAGAACGGGATGAGATTCCCTTTGAGGTCTGTCACTGATGTTCTCTCGCACTTCTTCCTTGTTGGATGCCATTCTTCTTTTGCAAATCTAAAACTAACACTCCAAGTATGCGAAAGTCGAGCATATATACTTCATCTGTAAGACTTACTCAAATAGGAGATATCTGTTATATGTAAATTTATCTAAAATATTAAACGATGGTTAGCAATTTTCTGGATGTAGAGAGATCATTAGAAGATTTTTCGCAGTTTTTAAGAAAATCAAGTATAAGATTATATAGTTTATTCATAAAATAAACAAATCGGTAGGCATTATTTGGAACTGAGCAAAAAATGTGTATACGTTGATGAAAAGCATCTACGTTTCGAAAAATACTATGATGTGTTCATAATGACATTATCAAAAATGCGGAATGTAGGGTACAAATGCACCTAAGAGTGGTATAATTACTCTGAATGCATTACTGATAAAAGTATAAATTCCTTCCCTATGATCACGTACCCATTGTACAACTCGTTTCACGACACCCACGAGTTTGGTAAACAGTGATCTGATACTAGCTTTTAAACGGTTCAGACCTGTTGTGGCATGTTGGACGTATTCTGAATACTGCTGTTTTTTTTCTAGATAGTTGGGATCCGTTTGTGCTGGCCGCCGACTAAGTATTAATTGGCGTATATCTTCAAGAGCAGCATGAACACTTTGTTCCAGATCATTGGTCATGTCTAACAACGCTTGTTCATATTCATCTTCCGGATCACGTTCTGCATGCTGCTGGGCATAGTCTTCGATATCATTAACACCCCTTTGTATATTCTCACGAATGTTATCAATCTTATTATCAACGTTAGAAACAGAGTATGCCATCTATAGTTCTAAAGAATGAAGAAAGAAATTTAAGTCAATAGCCAAATATCAATACTATGCAAAGTCAAACCATGTTACTTGAATAATCAATATTCTTTAGATCATACGAATTCCTATTATATTGTGGACTAGTGTCCGGCAAACTGGATGGGTACCCGACCCAACTCAGACCTGGATGCTGAGTAAAATTAACTAGATCGTTTCAGGTGCAAAAAGAATTCGAATCAGGTCCGGTTAAGATTGTATACCCATAGCCGAATCGATAACTACTGACATCACCGAATTTCTAACATTTTATTCTATACTATTACTAATCTTCAGGGTGGGTGTGGGTGTAGGTATTCATAAAGAACAGACACCCACACCCACACCCTTAGACTTTGGTAGTCCTTTGTCCTATGCCCTAGGCTCTGATAGTCCGTAGTCTATAGTCGCTAACCTCGGGTTCCTAGCCCTAGGCTCTGTTAGTCCCAAGGTCCTAGTCACAGTCCCAGTTCCTGGGCTCTATAGTCTGTTAGTCCGTAGTCCCTAGTTCCAGTCCCTAGGCTCTGGTAATCGCTAGCCCCGAGTCCCTGCTACCAGGCCCTAGGCTCTGTTAGTCCTTAGTCCTATGCCTTACGCTCTGGTAGTCCGTAGCTCCTAGCCCCAAGTCACTAGACCTAGGCTCTGTTAGTCCCTAATTACGGTTTCTAGGAGCCACTGCACGAGAAAAACAATCGATTTTCCAATATGGGT
>CAJNOI010000473.1:31707-47435 GCA_905250115.1 Adineta steineri
ATCTTATATCTATATAATTATCGGTTTTCTTTGCATTTTTCTATTTAGTATTCTTTCACCTTTCTCTCGCGGACATTATTTTCTTCATTCATTAAATCTTGATTATGTCCGTCATTAACTAAAGACTTCTTTTCTAAAATCCCTCCGGCATGATATTTATTTAGCTAAGTCAAGAACTAGCCTAATAGAAGATTTAATAGGACTTTACCGCACTAACTCTATCAGCTATGATCAATTTCTCTACAACGGATAAAACACAGATGAAAGTATGCAAAAAGTTGCATAGTATTCGAGATAATTCTTTTATACTATCCGATTTAGTTAAGACTAAAACAAAGATTTTGCAAAATTCATGTGAAAACCACCTTGAGAGTGTGGGTGTGAATGTCTCTAAAATATCACCCACCCTCTTGCTCCATTTTGCCTAAAGTGTCTTTCTGATACAAGAGAAGTGTGCTTATTCGTCTAATGATCGTAAATACGCCACTGAGACACGTCAGTCTTATCTTATTTAGTACTTTTTAAGATAAGATGTCGGTGAAGTTAGCCCCTGATTGGAGTAAGTCTTGTTTTGATTTACCTAGAGACTTGTTCCAAAGCAGAACTCAACGAGTTCTATCTAGTTTTATGCTCAACTTTTCCATATCTTAAAGTAAGATTAATGATACTAGTGAGAATCTAAACAGTCGAAGCATACCCTCAGATACAGTTGATTGATTTCTACCTGGAATAGGAATATAACTCTTCAATCAGTTTTACCTGTGTAAAAGCAAAAATAAAGAAAATATATGAAATAGACATAAAACTAGTTTTTCATTTTGACGACTTCTCTCAAATATATATCTCATACACTACTATTTTCTTTCATATTTTAGAAATAGATCAAAGTTAATCGAATAAAAAAACTACTAACTGAAAAATTTGTAACGAAGTATTCTATGTAGATCAGTGGAATACACATAAATTAAATATAACTATTCACGAGACAATCAATATGATACAACGAGTACCATGATTACATGAAAAACTATTTTTCATGTAAATTGTATAATAACACAGTATAAAATACTAATTTTGTTGAAATTAGAATTAAAAGATAAACAAAATATATGTTGCAATTGCTGTTGACCTATATGGGTTAAGTGTATCTATATACTAATTTCTATTTAATCCAGTAAATACACTTCTATCTTATTTTATTCTTAATCAAAATAATTATACCTTCACTATCTGAATATAACAGAAAAACAACTCAAGATTGGCATTAACTATTAACTAATAAAGTCATTTTTCATTACAGATGATCGAATTGGTTCTGTTATTTGTTAAATATATATCTTACATGATGTGAAAGTGATTACAAGTAATATTCATAAAATAGATTCAGATAAAGTTATAGAAAAAGTTTATGAAAATAAAGATCAACGGACAGATTAAATGAGTAGGTTAGAATTCGATATAACGAACGAAAAAGTAATTAATAAATGTGATTCTATTAATGTTCTTATTATCTATATAACAAAAAATTCCATATTAGATTTAGTTCGATATAATATTCGATGTGATTCAGTTTCTTCTGATTTCATTGGTATTTAAAATATATATTTATTTGAGAAATTTTTAAATTAAGTTGCATTCTTTTAATGAAATGATCAGCTATTGCTACAACAACTTCATATAATTTATGAATGGAAGATTTTTCTAAAAATATAATCAAAGATGAATGCTTAAAATGATCGAATGAATCTGAATAAATATCAAATCTCAGTTCAGATGTCTGTCTATTTATTGTAAACTAAACTCGACAATAAATTTTGTTAAAAAAATAATTTTGTTTTAAATGTTTTACAGAAAAGAAATATGAATGAATGTGTGAATGATGTTAAAAACAATGATGTCACGGTCCCTTTTCTTTTTACAGAGACTGATGAGAATAAAAATGTGATAATCCTAAAATCGTATTGAATTAAAAATTTTTGTTTCGTCCTTAGAATGTGAATGTATTTAATTACTTAGAAAATTCCTATTCCTATCAAAAATGTGCTGAACACTGTCGATGTAGTTGTTTTTTGATATAAAGTCAATATTAGCAACTAAACTATAAGTAAATCAATCAGATATTTTAGTACTGAAAAGCATTTAAGCCGAGGTCAATATTCTGTAAATATTTAGAAATCTTATTTTTTATCAATAAGATTTCCATTGATAATCATAGAAGATTCGGTCTAAAATGTAGAAAAAACAGTTCTTGATATTTTTCTTATCGATTTATTTGAGCAATTTGAACAAATAAGTAATGATTTTAAAGAGTATTTATTGTGTAAAAATGGACGTTCTAATCCAAATATGAAATACCATGATTGAATTTATTATTATTTCCAATTAATTAAACAAAGACTTTAAGATTTCGAACAAATAGAATATTTCAATGGTTTGATTATCATTTTTTCAAAAACAAAAATTTTCTGTTGTTGAAAATACTGTTTTATGAAATAATTATTTTTATACAATAAATATTTACCCATTATTTGATAAATAAAATATATTTTATAAGTGATAAATTGAGTAAAATGATAATGTGGTAAGAAAGAAGAATTATATAGATTGTTGTTCTCTTTAATCTCATTATATTCTATTTGTGAATAAAATTGCATTCTGAAATTTTTCCAATGGCTTTGATTGTTTCTTTTGTGAAATATTTACTATTTTCAAAATATTATTTTTGAGTTGATAAATGATGGTGACAAAAAATTCGATTGTATATTATAAATTCTTATTATTATTAATATCATACATAAGTTTTTGATGCTAATAGCTTTGAAATTTTATCAAATGACTTTTTATGACGCACTAAGACTATTTTGTCAGTACTTTTCTCTGTTGTCTATTTAGTTTAAGAATGATAATTTGACTTATTTGTAATAGTTTAGAATGAAAATCGATAGATAAATAATCAACAAAACATTGTTTGAGGGTGTAGATGTGAATACTGCATTCATCTAACACCCACCCACACCCTCAAATCTTCTTTGCAGTTCAGACCTCGCCAAAGTCTATCAGTGCATGTATTTTATTAGAATTTAAACTTGCGAAAAGATAAAGAAGTAAAATAATCAAGTATTAGTAGGAGAAGAGAAACTAACTAATTGATAATGTTAGTAATAGTTGAGAGTGATGTTCAATTTTTCGGTGTGGACTTGTGTTTGTGCCAAATATCCTACGAAGACAAAAAGAGCACTCATATTACGCAAGACTACAATACTAAATATGATAAACTCAAAGAAGAATATACAAATGATAGAATAAAATATCACGATATTCTCTAAATGAGTTATCATCGCAACACTATGTTCATATAACATACCAAGCTTATGGTTAGAATCTCTTTTTACCACGAGCAAAACGATGACCAGGAGGATAAACCTTCACTTTACAACGAGTCTTAGAAGCATCATGGCCATTACAACGATCACCAGTAATTATCTTAGTTACGCGGTCATAAGGAATAGTTTCAGTAGCATCACACATACAACGGTTTCGTCCATAAGGAATAAAAATGCCGCGAGATTGACATAGAATACAATAACCAGAATTAGGATCATCATGTCCACAACAGTCCTTTGGACTCCCGCAAAGTCCACCAATAGGAACACAAGCACGTTTAACAACGGATTTGTCGGAGTCTTTCGATGATTGTGCATTGTAGTACATTGTCAAGGATGCCAAGATAAAAATGAAATAAACCGCTGATTTCATGATGCTCATTTTTCTGCTGTTAGTTGGAGAATGAATACGAATAGATAAATCAGTTAGAATAAATGTATCACTATGATTTTATAGTGATACTGCGTCTCTTATATACGTAGTGATTGCGAGAAAACTATTCCTGCATATACAATGCAGAGTGGAGCGAAAGCAAATATCTACAAGGACACTCGAAAAACGAAGAATAGTCCAACACTCTAACAAAAAAAGTTCTCTCGAGACGAACTGATTTGATTTTACCTACAGGGATGTTTTCATATACATTCATCACTCTAGTAGAAATAAATAGTGCAATTAATGATATTAGTGTGTTTTTCTTTTAACGCTTTGAGGATGAAAATATTTTTTTAATTGAAAAGTGATTCTTCACTCGTTTTATATTATTTGGTCCAAAATGATGGCATAAAAATCTAATGATAATCCAAAACAATAACAGTTTCTCTTATCTTTTAAATCAAATGCTACTTTACAAGTGAAACCATTTTGAGTGTGAGTGTCGATGTAGGTGTGATCGAGGTTAGGAGAAGATATACTCACACCCACACCCTATTCTAAATTAAACTCAAACATAAGTTTTTGTTAAAAAATAACTTTTTCAAATATTCCATGTAAGAGAAATATGAATAAATTTGTAAGTGATTCTAAAAACAGTAATGAAATAATTCCTTTTCTTTGTATTGAAACTGATTAATCTATTGATTATTTCAATCTGATAATGGATGAACGACTGACAATATGACAATCCTAGTATTACATCGAAGTAAAAGATTCGAATAATACAATTTTGTTTTGTACTTAAAGCGTGAATGTGTATTCAATCGATTGAAAAATTTCTATTCTCATCGAAAATGTGCTGAATATTGTTAATGTAGTGATTTTTTCAAATCAAGACATGAAATATTATTCGATCAAAATTTTCAATCATAGGTTATCACAGCTCAATATTCATCTAAGGGTGTGAGTGTTTAATCGACCCAGCAAAGTGTACATAAATGTCGAAGACAATAATGAAATACGTGAACTGACCAAAGCCGAACGAGGGCGTTTTACTTATATGTGGAATAGAACAACATTAGTCAGTGTTAGTTTTCGATATGTCATAACGGATAAAGTTAATATATGGGTATGGAACGGGAAACTGGATCAATAGAAAAGTAAACTGTTGAAGATGTTTTATATCGATATAGTTTTGTGGTCAGAATAAGGCGCCTTCAACGCCAAGACTCGGGTTCGAATCCCGATACCAGTATTATTTTTTATTGAATAAATAAAAATTTCATAATTACATATTACATCATTCTTTCGTCAACAAGTGAAAAGGAATATTCATCTTATAATATAAGCCATTGGACGCTTACTTCTCTCCTATGCTATGAACACTTTAATTCTAGTAAATGGTTAGACGACGGAGTAGTTCAGCTGTTACATTGTGCTGTTCACTATGAAATAAAAAAAATTTCTTGTTCTTTTCTTTCTTCAGTGTAATTCAATCTTGTTCATATTTCAAGTAGTCGCTTTTTCTTTAACATATAACTACTGAAAAAGCGTAGATACTGAATTCTTGAATAGTTCTTTGCACCACTTCAATTGTTTCAGTTTAAATACAAGATAAAAACAGAGAAATTAAAAACATGGATAATAAAAAGGGTCATTCAAAAAAGCAAAATAGAGAAAAAAATTATAATACGAATAGAAGGAGAGGAGAGGACAGAAATTATGATTATCGTGAGGCGCATAGCAAAGTGCCAAAAGGTCTTCATAATCATCTTCCTAAACACTATAAACAGTGTAACAAATTCTCTCCAAAATAATATTCTCTAATATAACCCTTTCACTGACTAAAGTCAGAAAACATTATATTATCCTTAAAAAAAAAAAAAAAAAAAAATTTTTTATGGGCAAAAATTTTAATAATATTAAATTTATAACAGTGGTCTCTCCTAAATCTTTTCCAATGAAATAATAAAAAAAATTCTTTTAAATTAAAAAATTTATGCTTTGTTCATTCAAAAACAATCCTTTTTAGTCCATAAATTGAATAATCAATGATAATATTAATCTTAAATGATTTTGTTAATACAAAGAAAAATTCAAATCTGCTAATGAACTGATTTATACAGATTTTTATATTGATAATTTGTTCATCCTCAAAATTCTATGAATACTAAATGTGTTGTTTTCCAATGAATTGACAATTATGGGGCAAAAAAAAGAAATTCAGTCAATCAGAAAAAATAACTAATTCATGCCATATGTATTCATTTGCTTTTTGAACATTAAACTGATGCTATTAAAGAATTTGACTCGAAAATACTGTTACTTTTGAGAGTAAGATAAAATAATTAATTGTGAAATTGAAATAAAATATTTTTATAAAATCATCTGAATTATTTTCTATTATTGAATATTAAATTTCAAACAAACATTTATTCATTTAATTTCATTATTTTCTTTAAATGAAAGATATTTATTGATTTGTTAAATAATCGTTTAATTCAGAGATTTTTTAGTATTTAAATGTAAAATTTATTTTTTCTTTAAAAAAAAAAGATTTTCTTAATCTAATTTTTCGATTTTGGCAGATTTCATTCTTATTCATTTACCTGTTTTCTTCTTTCTCCCCTTTCTCTCAATAAACATAAAATTACCAATATAAATCTAATAAAGTTTCTATTTATAAGTTTTTTTATTTACCTTAAATGTATTTCTCAATTTAAAAAATACTTTATTTGATTTCTCTATAAAAATAAAAAGTTTTCTAACTCAACTTTCTTTGAAATTCTTTTAATTTGATTCATCCGAGAAAAATTCGATCTAAATTATTCTCTTCATTTTGGTTTTTTAATTTAAAAATTAACAAATATTTATTTATTGTTTTCCTAAAATCGAAAAACAAAGTTATTTATTTTCAAAAATAAAAATCTAAATTCTGTCAAATTAAATTAAAACGATTTTTGATTTGGAAGTTTTTCATATTTTTGGATTCGATGATTTCCCTGATCAGCAACATAAAGATTTTCTTCATTATCAAATGATAAATCTGCGGGATAATACATCTTGCGGGTGTGGGTGTGGATACTTTGTTCACCTGGTACCCACACCCACACGCTAAGGGAAGCACAGTCAAATTTCAAACGAAAGAAGAAGACAGTTGTGTCTGTGCATGCTAGATTAGTGATTGAAACATAGAAGAATTTATTATTCTTTAATTCTTAGATGGAAACCATTGCAGAAGAGTATACTGCTATCTAATGAGACTGTTACACTCTCAGAAGATCTAGATCTTTGCAGTTCAGACCTCTCCGAAGTCTCTCAGTGCATATATTTTATTAGAACTGAAAGTTACGAAAAACACAAAAAAATAAAGAAGTGAAATAATTAAGTATTGGTAGGAGGAGAGAAGCTACCAATCGATAATGTTGGTAATAGTTGATAGTGATGTTCGATTTTTCGGTGTGGACTTGCGTTTGTGCCAAATATCCTAAGAAGACAAAAAGAGTACTGGGATCATGCAAGACTATACAACACTAAATATGATAAACTCAAAGAAGAATATACAAATGATAGAATATAATATCATGACATTCTCCAGATGAGTTCTCATCGAAATACTATGTTCATGTATCATACCAAGCTTATGATGAGCCTAAGTTGTTACCACGATAAGAACGATGACCAGGAGGAGCAACCTTCGTTTTACAACGAGTCTTAGAAGCATCATGGCCATCACAACGATCACCGATAATTTTCTTAGTTTTGCCGTCAACAGGAACACTACCAGTAGAATCACAACCACACCGACGTCGTCCATAAGAAATAAAAATACCGTGAGCTTGACATAGGAGACAATACCCAAAATTAGGATCATCATGTCCACAACAATCTCTTGAACTCTCGCAAAGTCCACCAAGAGGAACACAAGCACGTTTAACAATGAATTGGTCAAAGTCTTCCGATGATTGTGCACTGCAGTACATTGTCAAGAATGCCAAGATAAAAATGAAATAAATCATTGATTTCGCGTTGCTCATTTTTCTGCAGTTAGTTGTAGAATGAATATGAATAGATAAATTAGTTAGAATAAATGTATGATTATGATTTTATAGTGATACTACGTCTCTTATATACGAAGTAGTTGCAATAGAGAAAAAAAATGGATAAAAAAAACTATTCTTACATTTGCAATGCAGAGTGGATCGAAAGCAAATATCTACAAGGACACTTGAAAAACGAAGAACAGTCAAACACTCTAACAAAAAAAGTTCTCTTGAGATGAATAGATTTGATTTTACCTACAGGGATGTTTGCATATACATTCATCACTATGATAGAAAAAAATGTTTGCAATTAACGATATTAGTGTGTTTTTCTCTTAACGCTTTGAGGATGAAAATATTTTTTTAATTGATAAGTGATTCTTCAATCGTTTTATATTATTTGGTCCACAATGATGGCATAAAAATCTTATGATAATCCAAAATAAAACCATCTTGAGGGTGTGGGTGTGATCGAGGTTAGGAGAAGATATACTCACACCGTCAAGATGGTCTTATTCACTTAATAATATGACATTAATTATGGAAACATAATTTACTCAACAACATCAACCTTATACAATTTTGATTGATAATGAATAAGTAATGTCTACTGTTTCACATGTTTATAGAATAATTAATGATAAAGAAATAGAAGTAACAACATAAGAAAAATCCTTAAAACAACATTTTGATACAAATTATCAAATTATACTTAAATTTCAAGGTTCAACAAAGTTAGGTCGTTATGGTGTAAACATTAATTATGAATATTTTCGAAGAGTTTAAATCATAAATGAAATTTATTAATTATTTTTTGATTTATATAATTTAATTGCTTCTTCTAAAATCATAATCATACGACGGTGTGCGAGTGTGAGTAATTATAATATATATTATACATTCACACTCTAATCCTAGAACTTCAGATGTATCCAAGTCATGGGCGGCGCAGCGTCGATTTTTTAGGGGACGCAATAAACTTTTAAATAGGGCTACATAGTATACACTAAAAACCTTTTTTTATAAACTTAACCCTTTTAGGACCGTGGTACGACATATGTACTACCTACCCTGGAGGGGGGTCCAGGCTTTTTAAAAAAAAAGTTTTTTTTTGAGTCGGGGTTAAAAAGATAGTTTAAGAATAATACACTGATCGTGAAAGCAAAACTGGTCCTGAAAGGGTTAATTTTTCAAACTCATATCGCTGAAAGCTTGCATACTAATTCATCAGAGGATAAATTAAGAGTCTTATAACAAGCTAACGTTTTTTCTTGAAAATAAATTTACTCAGAACGAGTTAGTAAAGACTCTTGTTCGCCTTTCTCACTGTCTTCGTCCACTGATCATTGGGTGTGAGACTTGATACTCACATAAAAGTTTTCCGAATATTTTAAAAGCTGCTTCTTTTTGAAAGAGCTATAGATATAAGGATCTTCTTTCATTTTTAACTCTTCGAATAGTTATAATTATAAGTGTTCGTAAATATGTATTAATAGTAGAAAAAAATAAATTTTTGTTCAAGAAAAATATACAATTCTTTTATTTAATTTCAAAATATTTTTTTTCTTTCATCTTTTTTTGATATAAAATTGGTTACAATAGTATCAATATCGATTTGATAAACTTTTTCTATATTTATTAATGCTAAAGATGATAATCATTCTTGTTCAGTTGTAGTCGATTTTATATCCAGAAAAGACGAAGAAAAAAAAACATTTTGAAATAAATTAAATTTCACGAAAAACAAACAATGAAAAACTCAATTTTATTGAAAACAAGCAGCAGAAAAAGAGTTGTCATTGTGCTCCACCATTTATTTGCTATTTAATATAACTTCGATTCTTTCAATGAAAATAGATAAGGATCATTTAAGTATCAGCACACAATTTTAAAAAGTCGAAACTTAATCTAAGGCTACATTAGTAGTGCTGGTCGAATGCGAGGCTTTGAATAGTTTTTACTCTGAAAGGAGGGTGTCAAAAATTATAAAAATGATTATGTATTACTTAAACGATTTCGTGTCGGATATGTACTGTCTAGAATATATCCATCAAAATAACAAAATATAGATTCATAAGACAACATTGATCAACACTTGTATATTAACTACGAGATTGTATTAAATATGTGTACTGAATTAGACAGTTTTTCTCTAATATACGAAAAAAGCACAAAAAATTTCAGGACGCAATAAAAATTTATTGCATCCCCAAATTTTTCTTAGGGGATGCAATTGCTGGCCCGTTGCTTGCTGGTGCGCCGCCCATGATCCAAGTAAATAAATTATATAAACGATTTGATTTATAAATCGATGTATATTCAACGAAATAACGATGTGTGCATATCTACTATGAATTAATTCCATTGTCTAATGTTTTCTAAAACTGAGTTATGATTTATTTTAATAATTTGTTCAAACCATTCAAAAATACTGATCATCATATGTTTATCGTTTGTAAATATCGCTTGCTTTAAGCTTAACATAAACATAATCGCACGATAAAATAGAAATGTATATGTAAACTACTTTTAAACGATAACACAAACTTATTGATTATTGAAAAAAATGAACTTTAAGTCAACATAATATTTCAGAATGTACATGATCAACTTCTTTTCTGTATTGCTGATGTCTTCAAAATAGATAAATAGAAGTACTATAATTTAATTCTCAAAAACAAGAAGTCTTGTTGAATAATTTCAATTTTTTATTTTCAAAATTAGATGATATTGAAACGGCTTCAGTAGATTTTTTTCAACTATATGCCGATATCTGTTTGTGTTTTTGTAAGACGAACAATCGTTTGGGAAACCGATAAGTGAAAATAAATATGTGAATGTCTATCGAAGAAGATTATGACATAATTAAGTAGATATAAAGCTTTACAAAAGTTTACACCTGATCATTATCCAGTGACAATGGCAAGGTAGGTAAGAATGGTCAATTAGATGATTGCATTATAGTTCATTTATTTATTTCAAACACCTGATTAGTCCGGAAACAAATAACACATAAAGGAAGATTTTTCATGAATTTTATTTATTTTAAAGATATAAAAATACTGTTTTTTTTGATTTACCTGAATATGTATATTTGTTGATCTTTCATATTTCTGATAACGTTATCTTAGTCATAGAACATGCATACACGTAGTCTTCGATTCATGAGAATAAAAAGAAGACAAAAAGAACAATCGAAATAAAATTCTTACACTATAAAATCATACGTTATTCTCATTCATTTATAAACATTTCTTCTTGGAGTAATCTACATTAATATCATTATAACAAATAATGGCGAACAATGAACCAATAACATCTGTTCAAACAAATACACAAGCTAATGCTAAACTTATATCAAACTTTTCCGAGGATGCAGGTGCAAATCGACGTATAAACATGCAAAGAATGCAAAATGCCATCTCAATTAGCTTTGCGGCACCAAACAAGAAATTGGATCAATTAGATCCATCATTTATGTATACTCAGATCTTGAAAGAGATCTTATTAACCATCAAATTCGAAGATAAACATTTCAAAGAATTTATTACCTATTGTCGTGAAAAACGTGTCAAAAATGATATTCCTTTACGTAAAATTGAAGAATTAGAACGTGACTATCGTGATCAAAAACCGATTTGGTGGTATACTTCTCAATATTTTTTACATTCTATGCTCAATCAAGCATTAAGATTAATGGATGTTGATATTATTCTTCGAATGGGTTTCTTTATTAATGATCTACATCGTGATATTCAACAACTCCATTCAGAACAATTTGATGATCAACAATCTGATAAAACATTTACAGTTTATCGTGGACAATTTCTTTCAAAAGAAGATTTTACCGAAATGAATAAAACCAAAGGTGGACTTCTTTCATTTAATAACTTTCTATCAACTAGTAAAAATCCTGATGTCTCTCTCTTATTTACACCACAAGCCGCTACAAATCCTGATTCTGTTGGAATTCTATTTGTTATATCAATTAATCCTTCTCATTCAACAATTCCATTTGCTTCTATTACAAAGGTTAGCAATTTTACTGACGAAGAAGAAGTTCTCTTTTCTATGCATAGCATTTTTCGTATTGGAGATATTAAACTAACGGAAGAAAACAACCATGTTTACGAAGTGAATTTAACATTGACCAATGACAACGACCAAGATCTTCGTATTCTTACTGATCGTTTCCGGCACGAGACCTATCCAAATTCAGCAGGACAGAACAGAATAGGATCACTGTTGATTAAAATGGGTCAGTTTAACAAGGCTCAAGAAGTTTTTGAAGTTTTACTTTATCAAACAATAAATGAGCGTGATAAGGCACCGATTTTATTATAAACTAGGTTATCTCAAATACAAACAAGGAGAATATCAAGAAGCACTCACATATCATGAAAAAGTTCTTACAATTCGACAACAGCTACTTCGTTCCAATCACCCTGATTTGGGTGGTTCTTATAACAAAATTGGTAGTGTGTATAATAAAATGGGTGATTATCCAAAAGCACTGTCTTATTATGAACAAGCCCGTGCAATTCGACAACAATCACTTCCTTCCAATCACCCTGATTTAGGTGCTTTCTATAACAACATCGGTAATGTGTATAAAAACATGGGTGATTATAAAAAAGCACTTTCTTATTATGAGAAAGATCTTGCAACTGGACAGCAATCACTTCCTTCCATTCATCCTGATTTGGGTATTCTCTATAACAACATCGGTAATATGTACTACAACATGGGTGATTATGAAAAAGCACTTTCCTATTATGAGGAAGATCGTGCAATTCTACAACAATCACTTCCTTCCAATCATCCTGATTTGTATAGTTCCTATTACAATATCGGTTTGGTGCATGAGAATATGGGCAACTATTCAAAAGCTTATTCATTTTATGAGCGTTCTGTACAAACTAAACCACAATCATTATCACCAAATCATCCAACTCTTCAACAACGTAGGAAAAATCTCGAACGCATGAAAAAGAAATTACAAATTCTTTCTGTAATTTTTTTTTGGAAAATAATATAAAACTGATGAAAAATAAAATGTGTCTCTATTGGAACTCTGTTCCTGTTTGTGAACACACTATGAGCAGTAACACTCACTGGTAAGATAAACAATGCATATCGGAAAGACATATATTATAGAAAAGACTTTCACGGTTACATTATTATGTCTGAACAAATGGAGTTTCGTTGTGTTAGATAAGAAACATAGAAGAATAGCAGGAGAGAAAAGTTTATTTTATCATAAGAATCAATTATTCTTTCTGTTGCAATATTAAAGAATAGTTCAGACCATTGATAAACCCATACATATTAAATTTATGATATGATTCGTTATCATTTGTTTAAACTAGATGTAGTGATTACTAGATATTGAAAGAAAATAGAGAGTATTCACACATCAGATGAGAGGTGAATAATGGTTAGGAAGAAGGTTTCTTTTATTCTACTGACAATTGAAGTAAATATTTTTTTCAAAAGTATGTTGCAATAAAGATACTAATATATGATATTATATAGGTATAAACTAAATGCTCAACTCACGTTTGCATTGTCATAGTTTTTTCCGATACAACCTTTATTGTTGATTATGTATCATTTATTTTCTCATCATTATTATCGAGATATTTGTAAAACTGTCTATTATTTTTTATTAGTTACAATGTGAAAATATCGAGTAAATTTATGATAATTAATAATTGAAATCAATAATCTAATATTGGTAACACTCATTTGTTGTTTCTAACGAAGAATTCAATAGATTGCAAAATACGTTTTTGCATTATCAGATATAAGGGTTCATTTTTGTAGATTATAAATAATTCTAAACGTCAAAAATAATTTCTTTATATAAAATTTTTACCTAAACAAGAAAAAAAACAGATACAATAGACATGCATAAATAAATAAAGTATGGATATAAATGAACAGTATTATGCATTTCGTTTTAAAATTGGTTCACGTACAAAGAAAATAATAGATGCAGCAAGCATACTAGTAAGATAAAATATAAAACAAATTCTATCAATAATAATCGCAAGAATTTTCCATTCTTCATATATATCATGTAGTGATTCAGAATCAAGATTTTGTTTCTTTGCATGAATAGTTAAAAGTAAACGTTGACATTCAAGTATTTCACGTAATATAGAAATTTTTAATTGTTCGTCATCAATTTTACTTGGATCAAATTGTCTTTGCATTTTAAGTAATATTTGTTCAATATTATATGTTAAAGAATTTTGTTCATCTGATAGAGGAGTCACTTCTTCAGTACCAATATCTGTTGTTGCTGTTATAGGACGAAGTGATAAATTTATTTCTGTATCTTTTGCATTACGATTAAGATTACCATTGATATTATCTCGACGAGATTTATGTTTTGCACGAGCTTTAATAGAAAATGCTCGAGAAAATAATTGTTCACGACTAACAAAATTAAAACCAAGCCAACGACCAATTTTTGCCATGACTATACGACGACACCAATAAGGTACACGAGATTTTTTCGGTCCACGATAATGAAAATTAAGTACAATAACTGTAAGAACAACAGATATTAGCACCAATATTAAATTGACATTAAAATATATACCTAAAAACAAACAAAATAAAATAAATGATTTAAAAAACTTTTTACGTACCAATAATAGGAAGATTCGATGAAGCTTTTGGTGTATAATCCGAAATAAGTTGAAGAAAAACTGTTAATGCAAGAAGAATAGTTATTGTTAATGTAATTTTTTCACCTGAGTCAGGTGGAAGCCAAAAAACAAATAATGTTAAACAAGATAAAATTGAAAATGGAAATATCAATTGATTAACATAAAATTGATAATTACGTTTCATATTTATATAAAATACAAGCCATAAATAACGTTTCATTGACGCATTTTTAACATCAATTTCATAGATTTGCCATTCTGTACGAATATAATGACTTCGTTGATGAACATTTTGTGGTTGATGACGAACTAATAATTCATCAGAGGGTCGTGACCATGATTGAATTTCAAGTGTACAATTTTGTTTATCTAATTAAATAGAAAAAAAGGATATATATATCAACATCTTTACATAATTACCAAATGGAAAATAAGTAATAACAACATCACAATAGGATCGAAATACATCTGGAAAAACCCATTCAACTGTTCCATTCCAATGAACTGTTAATAAATAATGTTCACGTTGTTGAGAATAAGCAACTTCAGCTGAATTAAATAGAACAATATCAGGTGTCCAAATTTCACGTGCTGAAAAAACAGTACGATTTTGATAATTGAAATCACTGGGCGTCCATCGTAAATGTTCATCTTGCCATTTTAATGCAATTT
This sequence comes from Adineta steineri, assembly GCA_905250115.1. Taxonomy (NCBI): domain Eukaryota; kingdom Metazoa; phylum Rotifera; class Eurotatoria; order Adinetida; family Adinetidae; genus Adineta; species Adineta steineri. The sequence goes on from CAJNOI010000473.1 coordinate 46,862, forward strand.
GAACATTTGTTGTCATGACTTGATCTTGTTCATCCTAAATTTTATTTTCACAAAAAAGAAAAACGAAAGAAAACTTTATCTTACTAAATCCATCACTTGAATTATAGTAAGACCAACATCAACAACAGTTACTGTTGTTGTATTAACAACTGGACGAGCTTCAGGTACATAACTTGCAAGTAACATTGAACGTAATTGACATTCATGTGAATTTGATTGAGACGCTAAAACTTTCTTATTTACATTGATGATATAATACTATAAACTTACTTGAATCATCATCAGCAGCATCTTGTTCATCATCATTTGCACCTTGTTTCTTTTTATGTGATACACTTTTATCCACTTTAGGATTTTTATGTTTACTTGAACCGGAGAAAACTGATGAACCTGATGCTTTATGTATATAAGAAATAAAATTAAAAATAATAGATAATAAAAACAATTGATGTAATATATTAAATTTCATTGCGTTGAGTATTTAAAAGCTTCCATAATGATCGACAAATGTTAACTGTGTGATGCTCTTTGTCTATAATATTGGCTTTATTATCGATCGTTCTCGAGTTTTTTT
>CAJNOI010000474.1:0-19709 GCA_905250115.1 Adineta steineri
TCAGTTTTAATTTAATCTATAATTGAATTGCGCACACAATAAATGAAAATTTTTATTTTTTAATAACAAGAAAGATTTTTCTGTCGTGAACTATCATTTTTAACTTTTACATGTAAACGAGATGTTTGAAATACAACAAACATGTCAACTAAAACAAAACTGTTTTTATTTGAATTGATATTATCTAGTCGATGTTGAAAAATATCTGTTCAAGATTAAAAAAATCCTGCTTATTGTTAAAAGATGAGACTTATCCTTCATTCATAAAATTATTTCATGAAACACTATTTGAATTATTGGTCCAAGCTATAACAAGTTTTTTGATGAATCTACTTCGCAAGTATTAATTCGATGTACGAAAGGGATCTACAACAAAACGAAATATTTGTTTGATTTATGATTGCTCAATTTGGTTGAGTGAAAATAATTTTAAGAAAATCAGTTGTAGTATTAGTATGTTTTCGAAAATGGATCTTTTTCAGTGCGTCGGTATGCCAGTTTTCGTTGATTCATAATCAACTCACTCACACCCACGGTCGTTTACCACTATCGTACTATTCTTTCTGAGCGATGATTACGAGTATTTGTTTCTCATCATTATATTCCTTTGTTTAGCTTATTAAATCCTTATCAAAATCTTTGGTATGATATAACTAAAAATAAAGCAACAAAAGTTGTTTTTTCTCTAAAATATAATTCATATTAAAATCTATTTGTATATCGTTCAATGCTAGTTTAATCATTATTTTTAAGAATGTTTGTTAATAAAGAGATATTGAATCTTTATTTAGTTTGATAATCACAATAAAGAAATCTACAAGTACAAACAACATAGAATAATGTTTTGAGTAATCATTTGATAATGCTCGATCAGGCATTATTTATAATACGAATAACATTTTGATAAATTCTTTTACAACATTCTTTAAACTGTTGCCGGAATATACTTGATGCCAATATATATAGAGCAAATGTTACCTAAAAGTAGAAAATGTTATGTTGACATTAAAACTATTTATATCTTCAAGAGAACTAATGTAAATAGAATACTTACTGCTGCATATGTAATTAAAAGCGTATAACCTATATTAATAACGAATTTTTCAATAGGAAGCCGATTACCAACTCTTACTACCGAACTTGTAACAACAAAATAAAGGTTAAATGTTGAGTAGATTGCATTGAATATGATAAAAAACAAAATTTGAATTAAACTTAGTCGAATTAGTTGAAAATCACTTCGAGATTGTCTTGCTGGTAAATGATTTAAAGTTTGTTGTGTTAAAGAAGCACTTGGATGAATTGTTCGACCTCTGTTTTGTAAATTTTTCATTATTAAGAAAACAAATAAGATCATAATAAATAAAGGAAGAATTCCAATAATAATTGTATAAACTGTGTAGAATATAGCATAAGTGGAACCTGGCGGTGGCATGCAACCAGAACTTAATGTTACACTTGGATTTCCAATTGGAACTTGTAAAGAAAATAACATCCAAAATACAAAACTGAAAAGGATCACCCATCGACCATATTTTAGAGAACTTTTATTCCTTAATGAAGCTGAACGTGATGTTATCATCCAGCGATCCAATAATATTAAGCACAAAAAATGCCGACTTAAGGCAACACTCAATACAGATCCGTAGATTCGAAACTTACAAAGATCCATTGATATTTGTGAATAATCATAGCCATTATTCCAGCCAATAACTATCATACGATAAAGACCATTGAAAAATAGTGAAAGAATTTGACTAATTGACAAACATATGAAATACCATGAACAAATATTTGTGCGAAGTCTACCATAAGAAAATATTAATATATTTGCTACATTAGTAAATAATCCACTGACGAAAACAACTGGAAAATAATATCTTGTAATTCCAATATAAATGTTATTCAATACAACTGCGGTAGATGACATATTTTTAATAGTAATTTGTATACAGATTGTATATACTAGTTTTTGTTGAATCTTAAAAGTAAAAATGAAAAGGAAAAAGATATTCACATCGTTCACATTATTCTACAGTAGAAATGAACGATGAGGAAGAAAGTTTGAATGTGATTTATTAAATAGCCAAAATACTCTGATTTTAATATTCTTAATGCTAAAAAAATGTAAATATAGAACACCTTAAAGGTTCAATTTAATTTAGTGTGCTATAGAAATGTTGCTGTTTCTTTTATGAATTTTGTATGTCGCAATAGTACTTCTTCTTAAAAATTTTGTCGTCTAATTATATAATATCTTATATAGATAAGTCTCAAATTGAAAGCTCTCTATTGAGAATACTATTTCAATATTTTACTCAAGCTGTAAACGATTTTGTTGATGAATCGACTTCTCAAGTATAATTTTTGATGTAAGAAAGGTATCTATAAGAAAATGGAATAGTTGTTTGATGTATTATTATCGAATTTGATTGAGTAAAAGTAGTTTTGAAAAAGTTAGTTTAAGCATTAGTACGTTTTCAGATGTGGACACTTTTCGATATAGAAAGTAAATAAAGAAAAAGTGTCACCCCTGGTGTCGGCTTAGCATTACTGTTAAAAAACTGATTTGATGTTTTGGTATTAGGATTATAAAAACTAATTTAATATTTTGACATTAGTATTAACTTAGCATTAGTGTCATACTAATATTTGACATAGTCATGCGTGCATATTTTCTTACATCTTGTTTGAGTTTTAATATTGGCCTATTTAATTAACTTTCTTTTTATATTACTTTTTATAGAACAACACTATGTGTATATGAGAAGAAAGAAGCAAAGATGAGAAGTGAATTCAAATATCAGCTAATTAACTAGAAAAGATTGTGAAAGAGTCATTCTCAAAGTATCTAAATGCACATTACAATGATATTTTTGATGTCAAAAAGAGATCTCCAAAAAATGATCAAAACATTGATCATATGGTAGATTTTGAAGTGAATACATTATTAGGGTAAAATAGAACAAGAACTTAATATTGTTTTTATTTTGATGATGATTGTATAAATAGTTATCCTCTTCTTGACATCCAAAATGTGATTATAATGAGGTTAGATAACTGGAAAGTGATTTCTGAGCTCATTTCTCATCTTTCTTCTTACATGCGCATGGTGTTTTCCGATAGAAAGTAATATAAAGAGAATCTACCTAGATATGCTTCAATACTAAAATTGAAACAATATATTTGAAAAAAATTACACTTACCTATGACAAATATTAGCATGACATTAATGCTAACTTAATATTAATGTCAAAATATTAAATTAGGTTTTTTAATCCTAATATCAATAAGCATTGAATTATTTTTTAATTTAATGCAAAAGTATTAATATTTTTTTAACAGTTATGCTAAATAATTACTCTCTAAAATTAGATTCAAGAGAATCTATGGACATTAATTAAAAATTTAGTTATTAAGAGAAAATAATGATTTTAGTTTACAAGAATAATACTCAAGAATAATAGAAGATAATAAAAGAAATGAGGATATGGGGTTATAGGTATAGATTGAGTATAATATTTTCATTCACACTGATCCTCCAATTTTGATTTTATTTCTTTCATCATTAAAGAAACTTTTTTTGAAATACAATGTTCAGCAAAGTATAACTATATCGATGTAAATAGTAGGTATCAAATTATACTGAATCTATTAATTCATATCGAAGATATCTCTAATTAGAAAATAAACTTATAAATGTTAGTATTTTTTTTTTGGAAACTGAAGCATTTATTGATGTTTCTGTCTATTTTATTTTTCTGATAATGAATTTTTGTGAAGCTTACATATATTTTTCAAAGAAAACATATAAGTGCAAGTTATACGTCGTGAATTCTCAACTCCTACTGTCTTATCTTCCTCGTGACCATGATCGATGGACAATGAATAAATTTCGGTAGTTTCGAGAAGAGATAAGGCCAGCAAGCGTCAGAGTACAAGTTTCTGTAGTAACGAGACGACAGTAGAATAAACAATAGGCTTGTAAAATAATGAAATGCGATAGATTTGAGTATATGATATATGTAAAATCCCCACTCTCATCCATACCTATTCATCGACATGTGACTACGCCTATCCTAGTTATTTTTAATATAATGATTTTTAAACTTTTTAAAATAAAGACAAATAACATTTTCGTTTTCGAAACACAAGAAATTAATGTAAAATAGAAAGCTCTCGTCTTTATTTGGCAAAATGTACAATAGCAAAGAGATCTCAATCATCAATTTGATAAACCCATTTTATCTGTTTTATAAATCTTCTTTAATTTTATATTTTCAAATCGCAAAAATTTCACATCCAATGAAGTTGATCAGATTGAAACTATGCAAAAGTCATACGCACAAAAAGGAATTTATTTTGCAATCTTATCAAATATAGTTTAATATTATAATGAGAAAATATATTTGGCATAAGAAATAAACCTTACTTAACAATCTGTTTTAAGCCTGTTAATTTTTTTTTCTTAACGTATTCTTTGATTTTTAAATAGAAATAAAAAAAAGTCATCCTGTATATTTAAGATAAATATAGACTGTAATAAAATAAGACAGAATCAAAGCATAAATCTAATCTCGATCATGTGAAAAAACTCGTTTTTGTGTTTTACGACTAAAAATATTTTTAATCTACCTTTATCAAAATAAAACTTAAGAAAAAATTTGTATCAAATGCTCGAAAAGGCATATTTTCAACTTTTACGAATAATCGATTTCATCATGTTTAAAATTATGTTTCTTTATACCATTATTTAATCTTACTAACAGTATATAAAATAATCGAGCTGTTAGTCGGGGTCGCAGTTACTTTACCGACAAAATCTTTTCATGTCTCACCCTGCTAAATCTAATATTTCCTAGGGTACACTGCGAGTAGTGAAATATTTTTAGCAGATTTCAAGTTTTGTTGGTAAAGTGTACCGAACTAATTTGTTGAATGATCAGTCATAAAATTCAACTCAAAGAGATTAATGAACTTTAGAAAAACAATTTCATGAGTAGAAAAATTATGATCAATTGCTTTTTATTCGTTTCGATTCACACTTGGAAGTGACAGAAAAATAAATAACACGTGTCTTTTCTGCTTCTTACCTTTAACCACTGGCTTACGCAATAGTAAAAGAATATGAGTCATGCTTAGTTGGAAAAAATAAAATCGGTTTTTACCAAATTTAATGTGTATGAATCAGTAATAAAATACAACTGAGAGTTGCATTTGTCTTTATAGCAATGGCAGAAGGACAGAATACGTTTCCCTTTTCCATTATCAGAAAAGTGGTAAATATATTGCTTTACAGATATACAAAACAATTTTTAACCTGTATTTTTTTCTACATAGAATAATGAGATGGATGTCGCCAATAATCGTTCTCTCATTAGAAATCATCCTTGTAAGTTATCTTTTATTAAAGCAATAGACTTATTCACTGTTGTATATGTATATATTATTCAAAATAGCTGCTGTTGCATGTCGAAATCAGGTTACTCGTATTGAGTCTTTGAAGGACTATTTTATGCGTTCCTGTGGTATATGTCCGACGTTTTTCGAAGGATCTTTTATGGAAGCTTGTCAATCAACATTTAACTCAGAAAATATGGAAAAAGTTCATTTAAATTTATTTTTATAAATGGATATATATATTAATGCTTTGATTTATCATATTTTAGTCTCGTCCATTACTCATATACATACATCATCAGGAAAGTACACGGAATTCTAAATTCTGTGTGGAAATATTCTGTTCAAAGTTTCTTATTGATTATTTACGTGAAAATTACATTATTTGGCCATGTGATATTTCGTTTGAATCAAATCAGAATATGTATGTAAGCTAGTTTATTAATTTTGCTGATTTATTCTGAATAGATTGATCGAAATTTGGAGAGAATTTTTTTCAAACGAATCTTTTGTTGATTTTTCCGCCGAGCAATGTCCAATGTTCATCGGTGTCATACGACAATCTTTAGACAAATATAATACTCTTAGAACATCTCAGTATAGATTTGAATTATTACTCCAATATGATAGTTTAATGCGTACTACCCAAAAGTTAAATCTTGAAACATTATTTGATGAACTGTTAAAATTCCAAGAAGAATTTGAAGAAAATGAAAAATATCTCGTAAGCTTTTATTATTCATTATTTTCATAATTTATTATTAATTTTATCTCAGTTATTCGACTTTCGTAGCAAGACTGGTCTTTGTTGGGAACTTATTCTCGAAGTAGCTAACTATCTTTCATTAAACGATGTTGTTACTGCATTTTCCTCTGATGTTCTTTGTTTATTATGGAGATACAACAAAAAACTGCCTATTATAGAACCGTCGGAAACATTTATGAGAACGATGATTCACACAATCATGCCTGAACAAATTGTATCGTTACGTATTAAAGCGGATCATCATAAATCAACGATAGAATTAGCTCCGCCAGCTACTTTCAATCATGTTAAGAAACTTACTCTTGTCAATTTTCAGAAAAATCAAATCATTGACTTTCAAAAATATTTTACAAGGCTTACTTGTCTTTCACTTTTTTATGAAGAACAAATGTGTTTTCATAGTTTTATGAAAATATTCAATTACCTCAACAGTCCAATTAAACAATTCGAAATACATTGTCGAAATGTACTTTGTTCTCATCGTCGTACAGATCTCATTTTCCAAAAATTAAATACTCTCAATTACACTATCGAACATTTGATACTTAATATAGCGCATATTTCCATGACAATAGTGAACAAATGTTTCCAATCCTATACCACATGTCTGTTAAAGACAATAATTGATTTTATAAAAATCATGACAAATATTCAATGTATTCATATTATTATTAATCAAGGCAGCATCGAAAAATTATTAGATATCAACGAATGGAAAAGTCTAGTAACGGGATGCCGTAAATTAAAAAAAGTGATATTACACGGTAAAAGAAGTATGTTACAAGACGAAAAATTAAAGCAACAAGCACTGGAAATTCAAAATCAAATGTCCAATGGAAAACGAAAAATTGATTTCGAAATAAAACTGAAATAATTTTTTGTATCCGTGAATAAATAGAACGAAAAAATGTAACCACTTTGAAAATCATGAAAGTTTAAAAAAGAAAAAGAAAACCTCTAGCTTTTATTCGTCTTCCTCTTATTATACTCTTGAGACATATTAAATGTGATTATTTTCAAAGAAAAATCCTTGATACTTTTTTTCTATTATCGAAGTGATGATTCAGCACATACAAATGCTAACGAAGTAGGATATCAATGCGTGTGCTATATAAGATAATCTATACCATTTCGTATTAAAAAGTTCTCGTCAATATTTGAATATAATTTACTATACGATATTTAATCAAATTAATCTCTTTCTTTTTCGATTTTATCTTAAAAAACAGAAACTCAAGATCTGCGAGTAAACTTTATCGATTATATTTGCTCATTATTTTAATCAATAATAGGTATACGATAAAAATCAAAGCAAGCTGATTAGATCTCTAACTGTTAATAATTCAACTTTAGTTTGCTCGTCATATACTACATATCATTATTTTCCACTGTAGTAAAATAAATATCAGTATCAAACGATACAACAATATCGTGTAAGATTTTTCTTCTGTATAGTTTTACTTCATGTGAATTTATTTCTTTTGACAACATCAACGTTCCAAACAATCTATGTGGTTATTCGTGTTGGAATTAAGTTGACTATCAATTTTTTCGTTGTCTCGAAGGGTCACTTATTGAATCGAGCATAAATATACATTTATCATTGAAGCCTATACCGTAATACAGATGACTCACAAGGTGAATAATGGAAAAGCATATATCGCTCAATCTCGTCGTGATCCCACTAAATACTTTTGAACCATCAACCACTTCGAACATTGAATCATTATGCTATAGGAAGAGTACTGTCACTGTTTCATACATTTCTTGATCATTCAATATGTGATAACTTTTAGTGCAGTATCGATTTCACTAGTAGTTTTATAATCTCTGTAAGTCATTTTCATCATCATTTTTTCTAATATGAGATAATACTTCAATCAAAAGTATGATTTCAACAATGTTTGAAGATATTTTCAATGGTTAATATTGAACTGAATAGTATCATCATTTCATGTGGATATAGTCATCTATTAAAACAATCTTTTATCTTTAGTAATTTGAATTAGAAGTATTTCGTAACAGATTCGCATGAGAATAAGTATAGTTTTACTATAACATACCAGCATTACTAGTCATCCATAAAAAAAAACAGATTAGTTTCTTCAGAGGAACGGATTAAACATATTCATATATAAAAATATAACAAAATAAAAAAATGCTTTACATAAGCGATTTGAATTAATAAATGACAGAAAATATACAGGTTAATTTTGTTGGAATCTATGCGATGAATAATTATACTGATAAACAACAAAATTTCAAAAAGATATCTTTATTTTTAATTTTAAGCTGATTAAAAAATATTCCATAAGAACCATATGTTTAATCATGAATTATAAAAAGAATCAAAATAATTCTATATACGTATTGTAATAATAATATCAAACTTTATGCCAATGATTGTCACTATAATGAAAACAGTTGGTTTCAACATGTTGAATTCAATAAAAATATAATCTGACTAGCATTGATGTACTTCATAGTTTATTTTGAACTTATTCTCTGAAGTATATGATTCCATTGCTGAAATAATTTCTGTTTTAAATCTATATTGTATATCTTCATATTTCGACTAATTTCCGTTAAATTTGTACTAGTTAGTTTCATGGTAAGATCATCAATAGAATTAAAGTAAGTTATATGTGGCCATTGATAGAAATCAGAGAATTGTAACCAATAACGAATTGCTTTGCGATCGAATTCATTATTAGGATCAGGAATATCAGATGCTAGAACACCTGGTATAATAGAAGTATTACTTGGATGTTTATATACTGTATCCCATGTTCGTTGATCAATAACATGATATGTATAATGCCATTCAGTAAGAAGATCAATTGATGGAAAAAAGAGTGGAATATTCATTCGATATTGTTCAAATAAACTCATAAGTGATACTTGATATGGAATATAAATAATTCCAGGATGACTAGCAATATCGGAATATTCATAACGTTCTTTATAAATATCTCGTAAATAGCCAACAGTTATCGATGTATTTGAACGTTTCAATGAACTTTTTAAATTTCTCATAAATTGAAAACGAAATTTATCTACATACATAGTTGCAATAAGAAATGGTTTTTTAATAATTGGTGCATATGTCACGTTTGTATAATCACATAAAGATGGTATAATAATTGGTGTAATACCAGTAAAATATCGTATATATTCAGCATCGTATAAATTGTTAGCAGCTACAATGTTACTAATTAATAAGAATAAAATATATATATATAATTTTAATACATGAGTGCTCTCTTTTGTTAGTTATTTTAAGGCAAAATAAAAAATAGTTTTTAAGAATTTTTTTCTGGAACAATCTATTAAAAAGATTTAGAATAATATTTATATTGGTACATCGTATACAATTGTTAATTCAATCTAATCTTATCATAAAACCTATAAAGAAGCTGATGAATTCTCAGAACAACAACAACTACGCTAGGAATATACATATTAGAAATGTTCGATTGTTTTTGAAAAGGAACAAATTCAATTCCTGAATCTGTGCATGACACTTGGACACAAAATCTACCATTCCCATAGTTTTAAACATATCTAAATATTTCTCGATTTCTAAATTTTTCATCTAATGATATTGAGAATAAGCAAACTGATGTTTTGACAATTGTAAGATCTCCGTCATATGTAGAAGAGTAAGATAAAAAAATGTCTGTTTTATATCATTATTATTGATCTTAATACATACCGAGGATTTAAAGCTATAAGTTGAAGATTTTTATTCCATTTGATCCATTCTTCCTTAGAAAATCGTCCCATTTCATAACGAGTTGATGCTATAATAATCAGTGGTCGATTAAAAGGCATAAATACTTCACACATTGCTGTCGGATGAAAACATATAAATGCATCAACTTGAATCATTTCTGGATCATTTTTATATGCTTCATAGAACTTCTGTCGTTCTTCGATGCTAGGAGATATGCCATTTGTTTTATCCAAAACTTTTAGATTTTTTGCACATGTTTTAGTTAAATGACAATGATTTGATAAACTTTTATCGATCAATTCAACATCAAATGATAAAAGTTGATGCTTGATATCATGTATTGTACTATTAATTATACAAATAGAAATTAAAATAAGAGATATTAGAAAATATTCTGTGTTTAGAATTAAAATAGTTAAGATACTATCTTTCATACCTTATATGAAAGTCATTACTCCATATGGTAATATTGCGTTGTGAAAGTTGTACTGTTTCTTTTAATAATCTTGTTGTAATAATCATTAGAAGAAAATTTCCGGTACAGAGAACCACGATGGTTAATTTTGCAATAGTTTTAAATCGACGATATGAAACACGTGACATTCTAATCGGAGCCATAATAAAATACTCGTTTGATATATGAATTAATAATTCTTTTACAAATAGAATAGTGTATTGTTTTATCTAAAAAAACTTCGAAAACAGAAGATATATTCATATCATTTCATTACATGGAACTAACTTATAAAATATGTGTAAAATAAATGAGAAAAAAAACATGGTTGATTGCAATCAAAATAAAACAAGAATGACGAAGAAACTTTTCAAACTAAGTATTATATAACCTATGTAAAATAATATTCTACAATATTTGCTATCATGTGATTTATTTTTAGTTTTTGAATATTATAAGGTCTATTTCTCGAATAAAAAATTAATGTTAGATAACTAGCACTCTCATTATACCAAACACATATTGTGTCAAAACACAACAATTAGTTGAAATAAAGTTACCGTTAATGATGGATAATAAAAATTAACTATATAAAATCACTTACTCGAATGTTTTTGTCAAGTTAAGGCTCAGTAGTATGACTATTTGCAATCGGTATATATTCTATTCAATCCTACTTTATCAAAACGACGATATTCGTTCGTTCGTTCTTTAACTATTACCATGTGTTATATTATTTATTGAACCATATCGAACATAGATATACAGGTAACGAAGAAACATATAAGATGACTAATAATAGCCCACATACGAACGCAGAAATAAATGAAAGAGAGAAAGAAAAAAGTCAATCCATGCATACGAAAAACTACGAAAAAAAAGTTGAACATCTATTGATAGCTTTCACAGATGTTCTGTCACGTTCATAACGTTTCGTAGACACCCATAATATATAACAATAACGTGTCGAAAAATAAATAAAAGTAAATGATCGCATGCTACCGATTATATTCACTTACATAATTATTTATATAATCATTCATGGTCTCTTCTATCATGTAACTTATACAATTTATTTTATATTGTTAAATTGTATTTCTTGATTGTTTCATATTAATTATTAAATAGTAGAATCTATTGGTATTGGTTAACGAGGATGCATAGAATAATTGAATCAGTTGAATTCTCTGAAAAGTTAATCTTATATTGTTGGTTAGACAAATAATTGCATAGAGAAAAATTGAAATACAGTGAAAGCTTATTGGATTTATATATTCTATTTATCTTTTGTAATTCCAATCTTTCATTCCATGTATTTTTGAATATATTATACGAAATAAGAAAATACGAAAATATGTTTTATCTTCAACGTGTCTTCAAAATTGAATTATAGTACGGAAAATTTGATAATACTAAAATATATCTATCACCGCTGATTGGGATACAGATCGGTCGGAGACTGAAATTGTTATAAAATAAGCTAATACAAGGATAATTAAATATTGTCATATGAGATAAGTGACTTCGTATAATGACTAATCTTCATATAAAACAGATAAAATTGTGCTAATATCAATCCAAAGATAGTCATATGACTTAATGTATTAATCTATATTAGATATTTTTATTATTATAGAAAATCTTGTATTATTTACCTGCTTCTCATTTCCTATATTTAAGTTTCAATGCAAATATATGTATATAAATTCTAAGTTAAATAGTAAATGTTGATCTTTTATCGTTCAAAACAATGAATATTGTTAAATATGATTCAGATGTCGAAACTTGGTTTCTGTGTTAATTTATATAGCAATTTAAAAAGATAAAAGTAAAAGTATAAGAAAAAATTTACAAATCATCGTTGTTTTTTTAGATCTATATTGATCGAATTGAGCTTGACGAGAAAAGAAGGATATGATCTTGAAACATTGATATCTAAATGTATTCTTCATCATAGGGAGCATAGTGTTTACAGTTTCGATTATGTCGATGATTTCCATCTTGTCGTATTGGTTGAAAATCAGCTAAACATGACCAACAAAATTCATGATGGCATTTAATACATTTTATATGATCACAACCATCACTTTTTTCTATCTGATATGGACATTTTGGACATTTTTTTGAATTTTCAACAATCCATCGTCGACTAGATTCATCATTCAAATCAACATTTTTATTATATTCTTCACAAGTTAATCCTTCATGCCATTTTACTTTATGCGTAAAACATGTCTTTTGATGACAATTAAAACAAGTAACTATATTATTCATTGCACCATCTTCATTTACTTGTCCAACATTACATGAAGGGTTTGAACACCATATAAAATCATCCATTAGTTCTAATTGTCGATTCAATATATATCGATCATATCTATCAATAAGGTTTTGATCACGATTTGATAAAAAAATATTTCTTACAATATCATAATCAAGTTTAACATGGCAATCAGGCTCAGGACAATAAATATCATCAGTAAATGTCACTTGAAACGTTTGTTGAACATGATTAAAAAGACAAGATTTACATATCGATCGAACTGGATGTTGACAAGCATTAGCAAATGAATAAATATAGTCATTTAAATCTTTATCATCATAACATATCAAACAAGTTTGTTGTTCGAAAGGAAACGCTGATGATCTATTAATAAAATAGAAATATTTATAATAATCAGTCAATGTATTAATCAACAACAAGGTCTAATGTTATTTGATGATACTCTTAGTTTTGAAATGAAAGATTAAACAGCAATTCTGATGGACATATATATATCTACGAATTTTGTTATGTGAATTTTAATATCGATCAATTTTGTTTATAATCTTAGAAATGAAACAGTGATCTTTTTATCAATATTTCAACAAAAAATACGATTTACAGCGAATATGATGTGAAAGTACGTTTGAGAGTTAGCACAAGAAAATTAGATATAGTATTTCAAATATTGGTATTATTATACTTTCATCTCACCTGAAATTGACTGAAGCAGTACGTGTTGAATGCAATGATCTTTCAGTTGCTTCTATACCGGGTAAAAAGTCAACACCAATGCAAAAACGTAAAACTCCATATTGATTAAGTGTTTTTCGACTCTGTGATGTATCCCAATGAATAATAATGTAAAGAATTATGCTTGATATCATAATACATGTATTAACTTTCAAGAAAGTAAAAATTCCTGCATTATAAAAGATACCAACATCATCAGCGATAGATTTTGATCGAAATATAGAAAAAAGAAATAAATAAACAATAAATGCTCCTATAATCCAACGAATAATTAATATTAAATGAATGATTTTTAAGAGGAAATGTTCGATGGTATTTGTAAATTTAAGAATGATCCAATTAAGAAACTTTCGGGAAGATGTAAATCGAAATTGTTGTCGAATATGTTTATTCCATTTCATTAGGTTGATCCAGAAGAGTTCATTATAAAATAGATCATTGAATTGAAATACCAAAACACCCAAGATTATTTTTTGTCCAGTTCGAAATATATATTCACTTGAATATCGAATAAGACTAATACTAATCAAAATAAACAGTAATAAATCAAAGATAACTAAAACTTGTCTTTTCCGTTTACAATTACATCGTCGACGAACAAAATTCATATTAATTATTAAACGAATCCATGCAAAAATTAAAGAAAGATATATTATCTTTGTTGATTTTAAATTCGTTGTAATGGAATTTTCCTCATAAGTATAACATGTTTTATAATGATAAATATAAAGTAAATGCATTAAATCAATTAAAGGTAGTATTAATTCGAAGAATTTTAAAAATGTCATATAAATTATAAATATACCATAATCATTAACTATTATCAATAATACACTGAATAAAACAAGTAATATTGATACTATAAGAATAATATTTATTAAGGTTAATGATGATTGAATACATTCTAATAGTATTATTTTTGGATGTGTGTTTAATATGAATTCGAATATAATAGTACTGAATAAACTTAATATTAAAAATACAATGATAATTACACGTTTAATTACCATTTGATTTGATTATAAATTAATTTTATAAAATCTTTCAATGTTTATGTTAGGATCTATTAGTCAAAATAATTATTGATTTGTCAAAATGTACCCACACTCGATCGTTTAAAACAATGAAAAATTTTCTTTTCTTTTGCGGAGAAAATAAAGAGAATATATATACACGAAATGTATCACATGGTAAGCTTATTTGGAAATTACCAACTATAAATTAAATATGTTTTTTTTTCTTATGAGAATTAAGAAAAACAAATGGCTTGTTTTACATATATTACGCACGTTTCTTCATCTCACCTTTTCTATCGTCATATATAAAGGTAACCACAGCAGCTATGCTGGCAAAAATATTGTAAATGTCCACGTGACGACTAAACAAGAGGAAGAAAAGAACATACTAATATTTTATTTTATTAATGTAGACATTATCGAACATGTGCAGGTATATACATATATATATTGTAATCATCCTTATGATGATGTTAAAACATTTCCCTTTCATTCTTCTATCGCATATCTATATGGATCTTTCCTTACCTCTCATACATGTATCGAATTATTCCTTGTTGTGAGTCAATACATATATATGTATATATGCGCACATGTATATGCGTCGATTCTTTTTGTCCTTACTACCTCTGTTATTGTTTTCGTTGTTTTTTAACAACTAATGCTGAACTCGTGTTTATATTCACTTGTTTCATATACGCTTTAATATATGTTGTACTATAATATAGATACTAATTGGTTTTCATTAGTAAATATATATCAATTATTGTCAATAATCAAAAATTTTGATTTAGATCTTATAATATGGTACGCATCAAAGCTGCAACATATGGATTAATGTGACGATCTGACATTCACAGGTATATTTAACTAATTGATTTCATCTACGATTTTTTCTTTTAAGACTCCTCTTTTTATACATATATAAACGAGCTAAACGAATATTTGTACGAGTCTTACTATTAAAGGTTAACATGAAGTAAATGGATAATATACCTTTTGATTTTGTTTATGTCCATGTGCGTATGTAAGTGATTGAGATAGAAGTAAGAATCATATTTCAAATTATATGATTTTATGAGTTTATAGAACTGATGGAATTTGAAATAGCTTTAATTTACCATGAAAATCGATATCTGACAGAGTTTAAGATATTTTTGACTTAGAATTTTGATTTTCTTAATCTTTATTATCTTATAAATTTGACATAGATCATAAAAAATCGTATAGATATTTGTAATAATATGCTCACGAAACGATAAGACATCTATCATCTTCTGAAGTAATTTCTTTTTTCTCAGAAAAAATATTGTGCAGTTAAAAGACTGTATCTCAGTTGCATGAAAAATAATTTTTGTTTATAGAAATTCATAGATCATTCAATTTTTATTGATTTATTTATATTTATATAAGTAATGGGGAATTTTGCGTGCCAATAAATGGTCGATAAGTTTTTTTTCTTCACTAGGAAGAAAAAGAAAAAGAAAAAATAACTTTATATTTTGATAAGAAAAAGAATTTTTTTTTCTTCATTCCTTTAACAAACATTTTTATTGTGACAAGACGCTCTTTTTAGTTTTAGAAATTTTCAGCGAATAAAATGAGTGAAAATAATAATGAAAAAAATTTAAAACAATGTTTGAAAATAATTATCAATGCTGTTTCTGTTCAAACTACTGTGTCCAATTATAATTTAAATAATACAATACAACAAATATTAGATGAAAATTTATCATCTTTATCTTTTCAATGTCGAAATTATCTTTTAAATGTTTTAAGTGAATTTAATTATAATAATCCTGATATAACATTAATAAATGATTTTTTACATAATCTTAACGGTAGATTATCTTTACTTGATGCATCTCAAGGTGCATGGGACGGAAATATATCAATTGTAAAAAATTTTATTGAAAAATATCCAACATTAAGAGATAAATCTGGTCTTTATGGAACAACTCTTTTATATTCAGCAGCTAGAAATAATCATTTTCATTTAGTTAAATATCTTATTGAAAAAGGTGGATGTTCAGTAAATGCAAAAAATGAAGAATATCTTGAAAAGAATCAACAACCAATATTAAAAGCAACAATAGGTTCGACAGCACTGCATGCAGCCTGTTTTAATGGTCGATTAGAAATTGTAAAATATCTAATTCAACATGGTGGAGATTATTTTATATTAAATTCTGTATATGAATCTCCAATTGAAAATGGACAATCACAATCAAGTATTCGAAATTTTTTTTCAGAATTTCTTATTATTGATTATACAAAACAATCGAATATTATTCCAACACGAACAATTCTTTATGAAATTGAAAAAACTAAAGAACCAATTAATGATTGTATATGGGAATTTAAACCATTGTCTAGTGATCAATGGCTTCCATGTCCACAAAATCAATCTATTCAACTTCAACAGACATTCTTAGATAAACCATTTAAAACTGATATTCAATTAAAAACATCTAGAGATACTTATCATATTTCATTGATTAAATTTTTACGTTCAAGTAAATCGAGTAATCAAATAGAAAATCTTTCTTGGATTCGTTGTAGAGGTTCATCTCTACGTAATTTTCATTGTTATTCACAATGGCAAATTATGTTCGTACAATGTCCAACAGGTGTAACAAATTCATCATCATTATTACAAATATATGATATGAAACCAAAGAGTTCAGTACAACTTAATTCATGGTATAATTTTTATAATGAAATGAATTTTTTATTTGAAACAGCAATGAATTATCGACGTAGATATATTAATATTAATTTAAATTTTATTCATAATGAGAAAGTAACATTTGATTTTGATAATTTTTCATTTATGAATGAACAAAAGACAATTGAAGGATTTCTAAGATGGATACCAAAAATTATACCAGATGATGGTACTAGTTTAAGAACTCTTGATAATTTTCAATTACCAACAAATTGTGAAGTTGCATTACTCACAACAACATATTTAAAACAAGTCGAACTTAATCCAAATGATTTAACAGATGAAATTAATCAATATAATTTGAAATATGAAAATGCATTTGATAATGATACCTTAGATTTTCAAGATAAAAAGGTAAGAATTTATCTCTAGCGATAGATCGAAAGAGACTAGTCATTCTTTTCCGCCATGAATTATTTGAATAAAAATCTACTTTATTCTAGCCTATGACAACAGCAAACGATGTGAATGAATCTTTGAATGTTATTCAAAATGATTTGCTAGCAATCGAAGTAAGTTTAGGTGTTCAAGAATAACGAACTGTTATACATTAAAATATGTTTAGAGTGATGTTATTGTAGTATGTACTTCATCTAAATATTTATTCGACAGTGTTTTTAGAGCAGGTGGAAAATCTCTACAAAAATCTTGGGATAAGAAACTAAAAGAAAATAATAAAGCACCTGTTATTAGTATATCAACAGATGGTAAACTTACATCGAAAGCAGTTTATTTTGTTCCATGGGAACCTAGATCAGATCCTGATTTACTTTGTCGATCAATTGAAAAATTAGTTTCAAATGTAATAAACACAGCTATAAATGAAAATTATAAAAGTATTGCATTTCCTGCTATTGGATGCGGGGAATATGGATGTTCAATTAGTCTCATTGCTCAAGCATTTATTAGTGAAGTTCAACGACAATTAGTTAAATATCCATTAAAAATTTTATTTGTTATTCAACCGAATAAAATGGATATATATAATGAATTTCGAAAACAAATTGAACCATTCAAACAACAGGAACGAACGTCAATAACAGTTGGAAAAGGAACAATTCAAGCTGAAAAGGGAGATATTACAAGTCAAAAAGTAATGAACTTAATTAATATACATATTATTGATTTCTCTTTTTTTTGTTTGTTTTCATGGAAAAGGTTGATGTTATTATAGGAAGTTTATCATCAGAAAATTTACGACAAAGTTTATTAATTGCTGGAGGACGTGAAGTTCAGGCTGCTTATGAAAAAGAATATGAAAATAATCCAAATTCATTAATTATATCAATACCACCTGGTGAATTACCATGTAAAAGATTATTTTTTCTTCGATGGGAACCAGATGAAGATCCTGATATTCTTCGACAATCAATAAGTGATTTAATTTGGAATCTTATTCAAAATGTCAATTCTCATAATTTTAATTCAATTGCTTTTCCAGCTATTGGATGTGGTGAACATGCTTGTTCAGTTGATATTGTTGTTAAAACAATGGTTAAAGAAATGAAACAACAAATTATGCAAAGAAAATTAGCATGGACTGTTAAATTTATTATTCAACCTAATCAACAGAATATTTATGATGAATTTCGTCGGCAATTATTATTATTATCACCACCAGATGAAAGTATAAAATATTATTCTAATATATTCAATAATATTGTTTTTTCTCCTTCTTCTTCTTCTTTATAGATAATCAAGAAGCAAGAGATTATGAATTTCCTTCAACATGGCAAAATTCAAAACAAAATCAAATAAAACTTCTTGTACCAAAAAATACTGATGAATTTAAATCAATTGCTATTAATTTTGATACAGCAATGAAAGGAAATTATACAGAAATTGTAAAAATTGAACGAATTCAAAATGAACGATGGTATATGCAATATTTAGCACATTGCAAAGATTTCAAAAAAAGACTTTCTCAAGATACAGAAAAAAGATTATATCATGGTTGCCCTCAAGTAGCTGCAAATTCGATTATGGATGATTGTTTTAATAGAAGTTTTGCTGGTGTTAATGGTATTGCATATGGTATGGGTGTTTATTTTTCATCGAATGCAGTTTATAGTCATGGATTTACACGACCCAATGCAGATGGTGAACGATGTATGTTTATTGCTCGTGTTCTTGTTGGAAAGACAACTATAGGAAAAAGTTCAATGAAAACTCGACCTGTTGGATTTGATTCAACAACAGATGGAAAACATATATTTGTTACATATCATGATGCTCAAGCATATGCTGAATATTTAATTACATACAAATAGAAACATTATACGTTGATTTTATATTAATCAAAATTTTCTCACTACATTTTTTTAACTATAAATAAATTTTATTTTTTTTCTTCATTGAAATGATAAAACGACATGACAATATTTGTATAGACGACTGTTACTTTGCAGTCCTGTTCTTAGTAAATATTCAAGATAAGAAAGAACAAAAAATGCAAATATAAGTAACTCTATTTACTAGAAGAGACTATAAGAAAATGTTATTTATTATTATTGTATTAACAATACTCTTTCATTATATAATAGCAGGAAAATGTCCTGGTCAAGCATATTCAACACCATTTAATTCTTCTTCA
>CAJNOI010000474.1:19809-47433 GCA_905250115.1 Adineta steineri
TTTTTTGGTCAATTTATGGAAATTGTGAAGAAAAATTAGATACAAATGATAATGGTTTTGGAGATAATCCAGCTTGGGCAGAATGGGATGCATTAAAATTTAGTTGGAATAATCGAAATGGATATCGAGATCATGCTCAAGCAACACTTTTTCGATTTCCAATTAATGGAATAAATAATACAAAAGGTAATATGTCTGATGGTTTTATTTGGTCTTGGATGGATTCAGAACAATGGCCTGATGCACGTGGTTCACATGGATCTATCGCTTCTTATCATTTTGATCAATTACCTCGATTTCCTATTGCTGTTAATCAATATTATGCTTGGTCTGGTAATCATACATTTATTCAAACTATTTTTCCTCGACTTCAACGTGTCGTGAATTATTTATTGTTGACAATGAAGGGATCTTTAGGAATACCAATTAATATAATAAATGATGGAACACCAGAAAAAAGTCGTCCAAGTACATATATGGATCAAGTTAAATCTGGATGGAAAGATGCATGGATAGCAATGACATTTTATACAGCTTTACATAGTATGGCAGAATTAGAACGTGTTATTGGAAATAAAGAAAATGAAATAAAATATCAATCATTAGCAGATAAATATGGTGAAATCTTTGATGCAACATTTTGGAATGAAAGTTCAGGTAGATATGTTGGTTGGGTGGATAGAAATGGTAATCAACATGATAGTGGTTATGTTTTTATTAATCTTGAAGCACTCGCACGTGGTTTAGGTAATCGAACCAAAGCTGATCGTATATTTAATTGGTTATCAAAACCAGCTGATCCTATTCTTATCGGTCCACATAATGGTAGTACTGATGTTTATCATAATGTTTTAGCTGCAAGAACTACAACGGAAAATGTTGCTCAGTCCGATTGGGATGGATGGTCAGATCCTGATGAAGGGCGAAGACCATATGGTGGTCTTGTTGAAAGTGGTGGAACAATGATATGGTTAACTTATTATGATATAATGGCTCGTCTACGTTTTAATTATACTGATGAAGCTTTTGAAATATTGACGAAAATGTTGGAACGTATGGATAATGATTCTTATTGTTTAACTTTTAATTATGAAAAAGGTCGATATCTAGATGATTTTGGTGAAGATTTTGTACAAATTGGAAGCAATTTTCCTTTTCCTGAATCAGGTATTGCTGTTGTTGCATTTCTTCATGGTTTTGTCGGTGTTACAGCTAAAAGTGATGGATTACACATTTGTCCACAACTTCCATCTTCACTTGATTTTGTTCAAGCACAAGTTAATTATAATGGCTTGTTATTAACAATTCGAGTAACCAAACAAGGTACACCATTTACTTATCAAATTACCATTCCAGAACGACAATTAACAGTTGATATTTTTCCTGGTAGCTGTTATAGTCTTACTTTTTCTACTTCGAAATAAATATTTATAAAAAAATTCTAATGCATCAAACATCAGTTCAATTAGCTGTTTGTTTCTTTGTTACTTAATATTTAATAAATGTAAAACTATGATAGTAATAATTTTTATGAAAGGCATTGGAATCAATCTTGGGTGTGGGTGAGGATGTGGATGTCTATTAAAGAAAGAGAGACTCATCTACAGCCTTACTGTCACCCACACCCACACCCTATTGTTGTAGCCAATGCCCAAGCCAATTATGTAGAAATTTTGTTACAGATTTGTCAATTTCCAGTTTGAATTTAATTGAACATTTGTTTTATCACATTAATATTGTGCTTATATATTAAAATATTTATATTTTTTTTTATATCATATAGTCCCGATAAATCCTTTTTACTTTCTAACAAAAGATGTATTTATTTAATTATTTCATAAGTTTCTAATAAATAATATTCCTATATTGTTCTGTTTATATACCGATCGGGCTTAATTAAATAGTCATCCTTGTCAGAATATTGATTCAAGATGATTTTCAAAATACAAATAAAGATGTTCAAATAGGAGAATTAAAATTTATTACAAAGAATAGAAATATAACTTATTACTGTTCTTAAAAAAAGAAAATTCTTGTGATAGAATAAATCTGATTGATAATATATGTTTAAGGTCAATTCATTAAATAATATACTTTTTTACAAATTTCATTATTTAACCGAAGAACAAGAAGAGTTTTTTTGATTAACAAGTCTGATGTGTTCATCATGAATATATTCATAATTTAGTAAACAATTGTAATGGAATATGTGGGTAAAAAAGTATAAACTTCCTTACGTAAACATTAAAAATCTCCTTGTCCGAAATTAACGATTTATTGACTTAATGAAAAGTGTGCTCATAAGCTGCATGAGAGTGTGAGTGTGACTATCTTTCTTACCCACACCCACACCCTTATTCGTATAAGAACGTAATACTACTTATATAGTGACTTAATATCTCAAGAGATTCCTCTCCTGTTCTTCCTTTACTCAAAACGATTTGTTACTCCTTAACAGATTGAAAAGTTTCAGGAAATTGGACCAAACATAAAAATTCTTCTTCATTGAGTGCTACCACCACAAGATTATTGATTATTATTTTTGAAATATTTCTGAAGACAAAATATTGATGAAATATGATCAAACATATCTATCCGATTTCAAAATAATGTTATTTTATGTTTGTTGATATTAGTCGTAATGAAAAATCTACATCTTTTGATCAAAATATTAGTAAAAACAAACACTCTTTCATCATAACTATATTATATCACCATCATCATTCTTACATAGTGTATCCGATTAGTTTGCCTTGTTCATCTCATAAAGAGATAAAAGACATCGCAAAGAATCAAAAGGACAAGTAAATTAATTACTATTGTATGTATAAACGTAATAAAACATGATCAATGATAGTCATTAGAAATTTACAATGTTTCAAATGTATATACAGACATCGATTAACCTTAGAAAATTTCTCAAAAAAAGAAGAAAAAAAAACTCCTGATGTTCTTCTGTATTTCTCATCTCAAGTTGACGATATCGTAGACATGTTGATCATGATCGATAACTTAAAAAAATGTCAGTCACAATAGTGCACTGATCGATTATTTTCATTTGTCCATCTGTTTCACTCAGTCTCATTTTCTTCAAAGAGAATTTTTCTATGTCTTAAACAAAAAAAAAAAAAGAAGAAGAAGTGAATTGACCGACACATTCACACAAATTATTTCCTTTGACGGCACAGATGCATGCTATAATGAATGATGATAGGCTAACACCGTAAATAAATAGCCTTGTTCACAGCAGGTGGTCAATTATAAATCGTTTTTCTTTAACAATTAACTCATATACACTTGCTTTTCAAATGATGAAATTATCTTTCTTTTAAATAAATCTTATTAGAAGTCAAGATAGATCTTTAATGATGAAGATGATGCAAGCATAGAATTAGACTTTTCCACTATAGATAATTAAAGGTGTTGAATGACGTCTAAAATGTATTAATATGTCTTTTATTTCATTTCATGTTTAATTTTTTTTTAATGATATTACATCATGGAGATTTTTTTTTACATGATTTTACTTTTTTTTCAATGAATAATATAGCGATTTTGAAGTGTGTATATAAAAAAGAAAGAAAATTGATTAATATTTTATTAAAGTCAATTGAAGTCGATCTAGTCGTTTTTTTGTTATATTCTTTGATATGAATAACGCGAA
The DNA here is from genome assembly GCA_905250115.1 of Adineta steineri. Lineage (NCBI taxonomy): Eukaryota > Metazoa > Rotifera > Eurotatoria > Adinetida > Adinetidae > Adineta > Adineta steineri. The sequence continues at coordinate 23,474 of CAJNOI010000474.1, forward strand.
TATCTGATCACAAGAGACAAATGGAAAAACGTGATGTTGATCGAGTTCACATTCTATTTCATACTTGTCATTCATTGTCCTTTTTTCTGCTCGTTCTATTTAAAGATTTCCTTCCTATTTGACGCGCTACTTTTTTTTCTTCTTCTTCTTCTTCTCCTTCTTTCTTACTGTGAACGGCTAGTGTCGTTGTCCATTCATCAAATAATCATAAAAGAGAACGAGTTATATTATAGTAACTCTCGTTTTCTCGTTTACAGAGAATGATGTAATAAAATCATACACACACACACACACACGCACGCAAGGAACCGTATGAGTGATTCTTATTCAATCTGTTTCTTTCTTTCTAATTATAAATCAACAAGTAAGTCATAGAACTGAGTGGCATCCAAAAACATCTTGACCAAGACCGTATATAAACTAATGGATTGACTGTTATAATAGACAGTTGTTATTTTTATTATATACAGGTAATACTTGAAGAAAATTTTCAAGATTAAAATACTTTTACGTAAGTAATTATAACAGACTGTTTATCTTAATAGTGTCGATAGATCGATAGATTGAGATAGAGATAGACAGGAACACGGTCATTGATTATCAGAATTGTTACAGACAAACGAAGGCAATGTTATGATAGATAATCATGCGTATGTATAGATATATATATATATTCACATCATCAAAATGACCTTCGTATTAACATGTAAGCATCTCTCTTGATCTTTTTTCTTTTTGATGATTCAATGATTCGAGATATAAATATAAACGCATGCGTGTGTGTCCCATCATTTCAATATGAATTTAAATCAACGCCTATAGTACTGAATTGTTTATAATCATCATATTTAGGACAGTAATGAGCGACAGCCACTCGACCTATGTTCATTCATGCGATTATATGTATGTCGAATTGTAAGTAAGAATCAATAATTTAATATGAAATTTTATTATCTTTTTGACACTAGATGAGAAAGGTGAGTGAATATATAAGTGATATTTTCTTTTTCATGAAATTTTCAATCATGAAGAGCTATTTTAGTAGATGATTATGATTTGAAACCCGAGGATAATATTAAATGAAGAGGCATCATCTTGTAAGTTTAACAATGTAATGTATTTATACCATATGTTCATTTTTCTTATTCGTTGTCAAGAAAATTAAATAATAGCCGATGGGTATAAATGTCTCATCGATTATTAATTTTATCAAAACAATCTCAGTTGTAATGATAAAATCTTCTTGTTCCTTTTTTTTTAGATGATTTTTTTTCTATTCTTTTTATCCTTTTTAACACTATCCTATAGTGATGATAAAGATTATCAAATAATTAATATACATATTAATGAAGAATTACCAGTATCAACAATATTATTTATAACACCAAATAATATTATCTATCGTTTATTTGATTCAGGTCGAAATCAAAATTCATTTATATATTATAATACATCGAATGGTCATGTTTTACTTCAACATTTATTAGATCGAGAAGATTTATGTTTACAACATATATGTTCATGTAGTAAATGTCAATTAATTATTGAATTAATTGAATGGCAAACACCCTATCGTCTTTTAAGACTTATATTAAATATTGAAGATATTAATGATCATAAACCAAAATTTTCATCCGAAATTTATCAATTAAATATAATAGAAAATGTACCATTTGGATATGAATTACCATTAGAATCAGCTTATGATACTGATTTAGGTGAAAATGGTCGAATTAATTATGAACTTTTAAGTTTAAATGACGGACCATTTGAATTAATAATGAAAATAAATGGTGGCATAGCTTTGAAAGTAATTAAAAAAATTGATCGGGAAGAAAAAGATTTTTATGAATATGATTTAATTGCTTTTGATTATGGACAACCACGTCAACAAAGTTCAGCTAAATTATATATTAAAATTGATGTATGTATTATTGAATTAATAAATTATTCGCTTCAATGATTTTCTATTTTCAGGATATGAATGATAATTCAGTTGAACTTTCTGAAACATATATTCATCTTCATGTTAGTGAAAATACACCTGTTGGAACTGAATTAGCATATATTAATGCAACAGATAAAGATATTGGACTTAATGGAAAAGTAAAATAATTTACTAGTTAAACTAGACATATTTATCTATATTTTATTTTCTATAGATTCATTATTCAATTAGTAATGGTTTTCCTTCATCTAGTTGGATGGATTATTTTCGTATTGGAGAATCAACTGGAATGTAAATTATATTTTTTTTTTCGTCTAAATTTATCAAATAAATTTCTTTTTGTTGTTTTTAGATTAACTCTTGTTAATTCACTTGATTATGAAATTGAACAATCCTATCGATTAACAATACAAGTTCGAGATTTAGGTGAAAACTCACTTTCAAGTTTCGTATCAATTGATATATCTATTCTTGATGAAAATGATAATTATCCTCAAGCATTTGTTACATTTGTATATCCAATTTTAAATAATTCAATAATTTCCATTCCAGAAAATATTCCTATTGGTCAAATTTTAGCACATATATCAATATCAGATCAAGATTCAGGTTTAAATAGTGAAATGTCATATAAAATTGAAGAAGGTAATGATATTATTGGAATAAAAATACTTGATCAAAAATCATTTCTACTTATTATTAATCATTTAATTGATCGTGAAGATGAAAATATCAAATCAAATAAATTTATTTTAATTATTTCTGATAATGGAAAACCATCAAAATCAATACGATTAGAATATCAAATAAATATTATTGATTTAAATGATTCACCACCGAAATTTAATCAATCATTAAAATGTAATTTACATTTAAATATTTCATTAAATCAATCTTTAGATCAACCTTTATTTAAAGTACAAGCAACTGATTTAGATTTAAATGATAATAGTCTCATATCATATTCAATACTATCTCCATATGATGATTTATTTATGATTAATGATCAAGGTGAAATATTTAATTTAGAATATTTAAATCAGTCATATTATCATTTTCAAATAATGGCTATTGATCATGGAAAACCAATTCGTTTAAATTCAACATATGATTGTTATATATCAATTTCAATAACAAAAAATAATCTTACGAATTCAAATAAATCTATATTATTAATTGATAATTTAGGAAAATTTAAATATTATTATTCATTTATAGTTATTTGTTTATTTTTAATTATTATATTTTCAATGATTGGTATAATTTTTTATTTTTATAAATTTATATTTAATCATCGAAAATGTTATAAAGAAAATAAAACATATCATTTATATGTTTCGATTCCTCGAAAATCAATCTATATTGAAAATGAAAGTCCATGTAGTAGTAAAATTGATGATAATGAATCTGAAGAACATGAAAGATTAGTTCATTTAAATGATAAAGTATATTAAATGAATTTTCTTTATTTTACTATATTCAATAATTTAAATATTTAGGATTCATTATCAGACCATCATCAATTCTCTCGAACAGTTCAAAGTAGTTATTCATCTTCAATATCTTCAACTGCAAAACTTCCACATGATAGTGCTTATGAATCAGTTTCTTTATCAAAACAAAATAGTCAACGATTATCATTATCAACAACATGTACAAGTATTGAAACAGAATCATCATGTAAATTAAAAAATTCAAATTCAACTGTTGTTCGTCTTGCTGAAGAAGAAAATATTGATGTTTAAAAATACTAGTCATTTTAATGTTGTGTTTTCAATTATTTGTATAAATAATAAATATGTTTTCAAGTTTTTATAATAGATTTTAAATATAATAGAAATGATTATAAATCATTCTCTGATACATACTTTGTCTGTACTATAAACAGTCTGTTAAAATTGATGATACCCTACAAGTCAATCTCACCGGTCCAGACATATTAGCTAATAATCAATCATTGTGATGTAAGGTGTATCAGTACAAATAAAGAACGGAAGTTATCCGTTATATTTTTTATAGGAAATTCGGCTTTCAAAAGGTGTATACTGATCGCTTTTTTTTGACTAACATTTAATTAATGAGTTTCGTATCACAGAGTAGCAGAATTTCGATTCACCATCAATCATAGAAGTCTATAGAGAACATTTCGATTAAACTCCGTCTGATAATTTTTTTTCCCATAGAAAACACTTGAATCGGTGAACTAGAACGATTCTCAAGGGAAATAAATCTCGATTTTCTAAGCAGAAACATATTATAGTGTTCGTTAGAATAAAATGCAAATAGTAATATAGCGTAGCACGACAAAAACAAGATTGACTTTTAAACTATTGAACCAGAAAATTATTCATTGTGTCATCAAACGTGATTTTTTCATGTAATAATTGTACTAGTACGCTCATTATAACTTAGGACATACCAAAAATAGTAGTAGTGATATAAAAGAATGTTCTACCTTTCTATAAGATTCTTTTGTAAAATCTCGAAAATAATTTATTTGTAATGATGGATAATTAAATGCTTATCATTGCTTCATAATTGTTCCAGTCATGAACGATATCCATATACATATCACAAATGGTTATCTGATTCATAGATGTTTTTTGCCAATGGCAAGGGTGTATGTGTTTTTATCTTAGTTAATTATAATTGATTGACGATTGAATACAGATCTTAATATCAAGAAATTGATTTTTATCAATATAAATTATTTAACATACTAACTAAATCTCACGAACTATAACTACAAGTAAAATGAATACAAACGAAGTTATATATAACCCTGCTTCATAAAAATAAAATCAATTAATATTATACATAGCTATTTTGTATTCGTTAATAAATATATTAAAATAATTTCGTATAAATTATATCAGAAAATATCAAGTAAACAATGGCTGATACAAAAATCAAGAACATTTGTCTATTTCTATCAGTTTGTTCTATAATCATTTCATTATTTCAAGTAATAAATTTCGAAACGATTTTGTCCTATATATTAATTTTAATAATTTATTGACGATTAGCTACATGATGAACAATGACAAATCAAGGGTTCAGTACGATATGATCATATTATTTTTGAAATCTTATAGAATGATAGCTCTTATAGTCCATTTCAATTTACTAGTTCTAGTAAAAATAAAGCTATTTTTTCTATACAATTAGGATAGCTGATGAATGGCCTTCATCAAATCATAGACAAAACCAAGAAGTGAAAAAAACGAAGGTATATTTTTCAGTTTATGTATTGAATATTATAATATATATGTATCTTCGTAGATATTTTGGTTGTTCTTTTTGTCCATGTACACCTACATGTTTATTTATTCTTGTACTATTTACTCTTTTTCTTAAAACACTTTTTGCTTTACTACTGCTATAATTTTTACCGAAATCTACTGCAATACAATCAAGTAAGTGATTAGTTCTTGATTGATACTAAATCATAGATTACCGTGTAACTATTGTAGTTTTATCATTTTTCTATAGAATTACAATAATACTTGTTATATTTGATACTCAAGTAAAAGAAAAATTATTTTGCTCTATTTGTCTTTCTCACAATATTCTAAGCAATTTTTGATGAGGGTGTGGGTGTGGGTATTCTTTCCATTCATTAACTACACCCACACCCACACCCTCAATATATTCAATTCTTAATATAATGTTATTTTCTTTTTTAAAAAACTATTCGAACGATTAGTTTGATTAACAATTCTATAAAAGTTTTTTCAATTGTGAAAAATATTTATTTTAATTAGAAAATAAAACTTGCGATGTTAAATTTTGGTCTTATTCAGACAAATTAATTTATAAAAAACATTTTAAATGAAAAACTTTGTTACTTTTCAAAAGAATTTTCATTTTAAACATTTATTTAATAATACTCTCAATATCTCAATGGCAAAAACAATTTAAAAACGATGGATGAAATCTTTTTTCAATGTTATATTAAGTAATATAAAAATAGAAAAGAACGAAATTATGAATATTGTTTGAGGAGAAATTGTTATTTCTTATCAAAAGCATAATACTATTTGGAAAAACTAATTTAAATTGTTACTTAATTAATGAAAGTAATTTATGCGAAAAGTTCTATTTCAATTTTAAAGATGATAAAATTATTTTTCATTTAATAAAACATACTTGGTTTTATTTGAGATTGAGTTAATATTTGTTTTGTTGTTATTGGATTCTTTGATACAGTTGTTGTATTAATTGTAGAATGACTTGATTGTTAAGAATCTTAATAAAAAGAAAATATAATCATTTTATTTGATAATAATAGACAAATAAATAAATAATTTGTTTTAATTTAATTTATATAAAAATATTTGAAAAAATACTAAAGAATATTAATACAATATTTTTGTTTTAAAAAAATAAACAACGAATTATTTAGACTATTAGAATTATTGTTTAAGTTTTCTCATTTAAAATTTTTACAATAATGAAACAAACTGAGAGAATTCGTTCATATTTTATCTTTTGGATAGAAATTCCAAAATTCCCTTTAGAAAATATTTTTCTACCTATAGAATACGAAATCATATTCATTTATAAAAGAAAATTTATTTGATTTTCAAAAACAAAATTCTTTTTTATAGTTTTATATATATTTTTCTCTTTGAAGTTTTTGTTATTTTCAAATATAAGAAAAATGTTAAAATATTTTACTATAAAAAAGAGAGATAATCGATAATAATTATTATTAATTTATGTATTAGTTGAATTAGATTTTTAATATTTTATTGAAACAAAAAATCGATTATCTATAAATTATTCTATTGAATTAGATTTGATTTTCATCGATCTTTAAAACAACTGTTTTATCATTTATCTTAAAAATATAATTGTACAAGTATAATCTTTAATTATTTTGAGATCCATATTATATATTCTACAATGATTTGTTTCTTAAATAAAATTTTAATTTCTTAAAACCAATTTATTTTATTTTACAAAAAACCAAAATTAAATAATCGAAATAAAATACAAAAATTGAGTACATATTTTTTTTAATTTACGACGTGTATCACGTGTTTTTTTTATAATTATTTTACTTTGTTTCAGTTCATCTTCATTAGCCTCCTGTTTTAGTTTGTCTCCACAGCTAATATGCAAAATCAAAGCGTTCACTTGAGCACGAATTTCTATAATCTTCTAAGGCACAGTAAATTATAAACAATTACAAATAGAATAAACACATATTTATTTACTTTGTCCTTGTTATCCATTTCATTTTTTAAATTCTGAACATTTTCAACTAATTGTTTATTCGTGAGTTTCTCTTCTTGAAAATCCATTTCCAGTTTGACAAATCTCTGTTCATTTTTATTTAATTTTCTTGATAAGTGTTCATTTAATATTGTTTGGCCATTTAAACGTTCATCAACTTCAGTTAATTGTTTATATTGTTCTTCTTTTTCATTCAACAAAGTATTAACATTTGTTAACAATTGATCATTTTCTTTTGTTAATTTATCAACAGTTTCATTTAAATTATGATTCATTCTTTTTAATTCTATAAAAATTTTATTATTGACCTATAATATCCAGGTCGAACAATCCGGCACGGAAACCGCCTGTTCCGTGATATTCCAGAGATTTCATGGAAGCAGTATTCCCGTCGAACAGATCCGGTGACCGGATTTATCTGGTTTGGGCCGGAATCGACAGGAACATGTCAAAGCCGGCAGCCGAATACGGTTACTTCACTTCTCCATCGGATTCCTGGTACTTTATGCATATGGTCACCAAGTACCAAGTTACCCCAGGTCGATCATTCAGACCATCTGAAACGTCGCCTTATAAGACGTGAAAGGGGTGTGTGTGTGGGTAGAACAGAAATAACACCTGGGTCAATACACTCACGGTAATAAAACAAAATTCAAATTTTGGATTAAATTTTTTAATTTACTGAATAAACATTTTAAATGTCTAGTAATTCACCAGATCACTATGCAGAAAAGAATCATAATTTACAAATCATAAAACGAAATAAAATATAATTCACTTTAATTATTATTATATGATTTAATTGATTCATCTAGAATGAACAATTAGAAAGGATTTAAAACAAAATGACCTGACAAAGATACAGTTTTCGTTGGCCCTATTATTAATTACTCCTCGAAGACAATGTGACTTTATACGAATGTATTGTCCTATAAAAAAATCTAAAAGAAAAATTTATTTCGATTCTTAACAAGTCATCTAATTTATTTAAAAAATTTATTTTTATTCGAAAAAAAACAAAAACTAACAAACAAATTAAATAAATTTCAAAATTTTTTCAAATCATTAGAAATGTTCAACTCTTTTTCGATTTGAATAAACAATTTTCTGTTATTTCGAACATACTTTAAAATATGTTGCCGACATAATTCTTTCAAAGTGAAATTATCAAATTTCCAATTGCAAATATCCATCAATTTTTCCATCTTCATTACCATCAACTTCAAAATTGAATATCTACAATCCCCATAAAAAATCTCTTCAATATAAAATGATACTTGATTGAAACGAATCACATCATTATCTGCTGGTTCATACGAACAATGAGTTATTATATATGATACCAGTGTCATTTGTTCCATAATTAGCTTCATATACCCGCCCAAAATATGGGACGGGTATATTACATCTAAATCGATTAATTTTTGTTCACAAGCATTTTTTAGATAAACATATACTGGCTTGAGGATTATCTGAAACGGTGACTCACACCATAAAAATACAGACGGATTAAAATTTGCAGATTTGATAATCACTAGGTCGAATATTACGACCATCGGATCTTTCAGGAAAGACGCTGGAAAGTTACCAGATTCTGCAGAAACACCGAAAATTTTCTGGATTTTTTCCTACAGATTTCAACCAATTGCCAGCGTTTTGCTACAGGAATCGGTGGAAAATCATCGGAAAAAATCCGAACAATTTCCTGTGGAAATACCGCACACATGTGCCAGCGATTTACAGCGTATTCCTGCCGGAACCCGCCCGTATTTTTTGACATGGGTGGTCACAAAGTACCAAGTTACGTGATAAGCAAATACACAGATTCTAAAAAACAAACAATTAAATAAATAACAAGTTTAAGTTTAATTTTACCTTATCAATTCCACATTCCACACATTTTAATAAATCACGACTATTATTGAACATAATTGAAAATATGGCCAAAATTAAATTGTGGTACAAGATAATAATAAAATAATTTATTATTAAATGAATGATAAATTGAACATCCAAATAATCTTTGAACTAAGTCATCTAATTTGATGAAACGACAGCAATGAATATATCGAATTTAAATCAATAAACTAAATAAATCAAATAAATAACATTTAAGTGAAAGAATGGAAAGAATGGTAAACATGAATTATAATATTTGTTAAATATCAGTTTATCTTAATATTCATGTCGACTAAATATAATAAGAGAAGAAGAAGAAAGAAAGTAGTCTAAGAAAAAGAAAATATGCTTGTTCAGATGAAAAGAAAAAGGGTGTCGGTATTCTTTCCATTCATTAACTACACCCACACCCACACCCACACACACCCACACCCACACCCTCAAGTTTTGCATTATCGGCACCTTAATATGAAGTTATATTTTATTTTTCAAAAAATAAAGAACTAGAAATGGTCTTGACATGAACATGTGCCATTCGTTGAAAAATGGTGAATACAATTAGCATCACGAACTACAATCTCCACTTGCCGGATTTTGGCAATTAATTTTGTAGCTTGATCTAGAAAAAGATATACAGACGTTATTAAGAACGATCGAGAAAAACTAATAACTTACGACAATCACCACAAACACGAAGATTATTCGTGATTTGAATGGAAGATGGTTTTCTTCCTTCGATAAAATTGAAGGCAATAGCCAACCTTTCACTATGCGAACATAAAACAGATTCAGCTGTTTCATGTTCACGTAATGGACGAGTAATCCAACTTGCATCATGAACATGCCCATATTTAATTAGTTCAGATGATATTCGTTGAGCCTCAGCATAGATTTCTTTTGATCGAGGATGAGACTGATCATGAGCTGTGAATTGCTAAAAATAATTAATAAACTATTCTTTTCCGAAGTTTATTTTTTATGAGAAAATTCTCTTACCACTACTTCTCCATTAACTTCAGTCCATGATAAACCTGCTTTAACTTTATTTCCTAATTCTTTAATTCGATCTAATCGAATAGTTTGTGCTTCTTCGTGACGTCCTAACGATGAGGATATATTACAAAGAAGAATTGACGCAGATATTAAAACATTTTTTTCATTTGGAAATAATACTTTTATTTTTTGATAAACTTCTTTTGATAAATGAGAGTTTCGAGCATTACGTGCACCAGATAAAAGTGCCACTAGAATTAAAACAAATTATTAGTTAAGTAAAATAATTTAATATTGAAAGCAAAAACACCTACTGTACATTACTGAATATGGTGCATTATACTTTTCATAATCTTCTATGAGTTTTTTTGCTTCATCAAATAAAAAAAGACGACTTGCACAATCAACCTAAATTATGAGAAAAATTTTCTATTAAACAAAAAATATCAAATAAATATACCATTGTAGTAACGACATTTTTTGTTTTATTTGAAATTTTATTAAAGATGGAATAAGCTTCATCAAAAAGACCTGAATGTGAACATGCATTTAATACAGAAACATATGAAATTTTATCGCGTAAGTTCACAGGCATCTTTCGATATAAATCAACAGCTTCTAAACCCAAAAGATTCTTTCCATAAGCATTAACTTTAATGAAAAAATAGAAAAAAATTAGACAATTAAAAATAAAATAGAATATATTTACTCATTGCATTATATGTAATAACATCAGGTTGATCGACCAATTCAAATATTTGTTGAGCATTTTTGACTAGACCAGCTTTACCCTGTAATCAAAAAAAATAATTAATTGTTTAGAAAATCTTCACGATAAATATACACACCCACATACTAATTAATGCATTCTTTATTTGTTGATTATCAAGTAAATGTGGTGAGATTTGATTAACAATTGATTGACACATTGAACGAATACCAATTTTAGCACATGTATCAATCAATATGATGGATATGATTTCATCGATTATTATATTATTTTTTTTCATTTCTTCGAAAAGTTTCAAGCTTTTTAATGGTTCATTATTTATATTATAACCTTTCATCATAGCACCATAAGTAATAATATCTTTCTTTTTGATTGTTTGAAATAAAATTTCAGCATTTTTAATGTCGCCAAATTTCATTAGCATATCTATAGCGGAATTATTTATATAGTTGTACTCTTTGAATTTCTTTGGCATTTCACGAAGTAGTTTGTTTCCAATTTCTTTTGCTCGATTAGTTGAAAGTTCAGCACATGTGTTAAATAAAATAGAATAAGTAATATTATTATGGTTTAATTGAACTTGTTGATATAAATCTAATGCTTTCTCACACATATTATTTGATGTATAACCTAAATTAAATATTTTGAATGTTTTAAATTTATTTGAATAATTTACCTTTCATCATTGCTCCATAGATAATAATATCTTTAGTTTTTATTAAATGAAAAAGTTCTTCAGCTTTTTTAATATCACCAAATTTCATTAACATATCTAAAGCTGAAGTAAGTAGAATATTATCATGTGGAAGATCTTTTGATATTTGATGAAGAAGTTTCTTTCCAATTTCTTTTGCTCGATTAGTTGAAAGTTGAGCACATGCATTCAACAAAATGGTATAAGTAATATTATTGTGCTTCAATTTTATCTGTTCATATAAATCTAATGCTTTATCACACATATTATTTAATGTATATCCTAAATTGAATATTTTGTTTGAATATTCTAAATTTATTCAAATAATTTACCTTTCAACATTGCACCATAAGTAATAATATTCTTGTTCTTTATTATATCAAAATAATCTTCAGCATTTTTAACATCGCCGAATTTCATGAGCATGTTGATTGCTGAAGTAAGTAGAATATTATCGTTTAGCATTTCATTTGATGCTTGATTGAGAAATTTTTTTCCTGTTTCTTTAGCCCGATCATTATTAATTCGAGCACAAACACCAAATAACATAGTAAGAATAATGGGACTTGGTTGAATATTAATATCATCAAATAAGTCAAGTACTTTTTCCAACATATTATTTGAAACAAGACCTAAAAATATGTTAATGAAGAGTAATCAAATGACAAAAATAATTAACAACCTTTGATCATAATTCTGTAAATATCATTTGATTTATTGGTCATATTTAAAAACAAACGATAAGCTTTATTAATGGCCTGACGTTGTACTTGAAACATTATTTATCATATTTATTTTATAATTTAAATAAAATACTTACTATATGATTGAATAAGTGATGTTTGTGTAGAAGAATTATTAAGTGAATCTTGAGAAAGTTTCTTCATTATTGGATAGATTCCTTTCGATGATAATGAGATTGATAAAATACGACGAAATATAAATAGACCGTTCATAACTAATATATTCTATTAAAAAAACCCACAATATTCATATCAATTAGAAAAAAAACAATAATAAAATGATTTAGAAATCTATTCAGTATAAATTTGATTTATATATTATATTTTATAATTATATTTTTATCAAATATTTAATAAATTTATTTCTAAATATTAATAATTATATTATCTGATTGAATAGAAATACCCAAGAATTTTATAGTTATCACACAAAGCCAATCACATAAAATGGGTAGCTAGTATATAGTATATATTGAGAGAGTGATGGATATCGATAGCTGTCGTTGGTTAATTATATTACATCAGAGATATTTGAAATTCTTCTCTATTATTTACAGTCCATTGAAGCTAGAGAAAAGTTTTATTTCGTGCTGCTATCTTAACATGAACTAGTAACATACTTTTTTGTGCACTAGCGTAATAGTTTTTAATAGATAGAAATATATTTCACCAAACTTTCTGAGAGAATTAGTTTTGTGTTTCAATAGGTTTTGCCGAATATTTTTTTTCCTTTGGTGAAGCAGTAAATCGTTTAACTAATTAGCTATTCCTGGCCGCTCTTTTATTGATGTTCTAGTTTCAATAAACCTTAACGATCACTTCCATCTGGTAATAATTTTTGACAATATAAATACTTCATAATCAAAATAAGCAACAATTGCTGGTTTTGTTTGATTATTTGACCAAATTGATACCACTTCAATTAGTATTTAAAATATTTGATATTATATCTATGTATACACATGATATAATACCACCAAATGATAATGTCACTTTACTATAAAAATAAAAATAATAATCCAATACTTATTCTATCATTTCTGAGAAGCAAATTATTAAAAAGCATTTTGTACTATTTCAAAACTTGAGAAGTGATTTTTGAATAATTTTCGTTTCATTTTTTTTCAAATAAAAGTTTAACTTCAATTCCTCAAATTTATATAAATAAAGACCAATTTCTTAATATATCTTAGTAAGATATGAATTACGTTTAGTTGAATAAATAAATTTTTGGTTTTCATCAACTGTTGAATATAAAGTTGTAAAGAAAAGACACAAAACATTTTCTATAACTATAATTGATGTTCCAATGATCCATGAAATTTTACATAGTTTATGATATCACAATTACAATTGTCAAACAAAAAAGAAAACGTATCACTTGTAGTTTTTCATTCAAAGTAAAAAAAAAATCATCAATGTCGATACCAAAAACGAATCGTAAACGTTCACTTGTTGAATTATTTCAAAAAACTTATTCTCAAGGCCAACCACAAATATCATCACCAGCAACAAGTACAATCGATCAATTATTATATGATGCTGGTTCGTTTGGTCTCTATCAAAAAACAATTTTTTCTTGTTGGTCTTCTTGCTGTATTACCAGCTATGACAGCATTTAGTTATGTTTTTATAGCTGCTACACCTGATCATCGTTGTCAATTAAATTTAGATCATTTTACGGATACATATAAAATACAATCAAATCTACATCAAAATTACATTAATAAATATATACCATCAGAATTAAAAGATCCAGAATGTACTATGTTTGATAAAAATAGTTCAAATAAAAATCCCATACCATGCACTCAATGGGTATTTGATGATACATTTTATAATAAAACAATATCAACGGATTGGAATTTTGTTTGTACACGTCTTCATTTAAAAGGTATAATACACAATGCATATATTATTGGTACAAGTGGTTCATTTTTAACTGGTATTATGTCGGATAGATTAGAACGACGAACAACAATGTATTTACTTATATTACTTATGGTTATTGTACTTAATTCAAGGGGAGAAAGCGAGACTTTATCTACTTCGAAAAGTATTTGAAGTACGACTGAAGTACGGTGAAGTATTTTTTTTGCTGAAGTCTCACTTTTTCCCCCTTGTGCATCAATCATTGGCAATGCATTAAGTAATAATGTACATATGAGTAGACTTTACTTTGGGGACAATCAAGTAGCCGATAAAGGTGTACAATATTTAGCGTCTACAGTTGCGAACTCCTCCTTATTCGTATTAGGTATATCAAAAAATGGTATTACAGACGAAGGTGTACATTATCTCAGCGAAATGCTTAAAACAAATCATCGATTGACTGTATTGGGACTAGAAGAAAATGAAATAAGTAACTCTGGAGTCGAAAAATTGACCAATGCACTTAAGTATAACTGTACACTTCAGCGATTACTACTTGCTGAAAATAAGACGATAAACAACACAAGTGTCAGTTATATAACTGATATGATACATTACAATCGATCATTGAAGAGACTTGATTTACGTTCATGTAATCTGTCAAATTCGGCTAAAGCTAAACTTCGAGAAGTAGTCCAAATACGAAAATATTTTGAACTATTCGTTTAATTGTTTTTAAAATATTTTGATTTGTTCATGTTTGCTGTAATTTAATTTTCTTTTTAAATACTGGAGAATTAATTAGATAATAATTCTCTACTTTTAAGTTTGTAGCAATTTAGATTAAATACACCTCGATATTGTTGACATCGCAAGATTGCGTCATTAGTATGCAATTATTCAATATTAATCTTGAATCTTATTTATTGACGTAATATACATTTTTCTTATGTTATTCGATGTGATGTTGTTAAAAATCTGCGAAAAACAAATCATTATATTTCCTCAAGAATTCTATAACACCTCAAATGTATCAATTATTTTATTCTATTATATAAACTTGCTCGAGACAACAACAATTATCAATTCATGTGATTAAATATTCAGTTTAACAGTATTTAAAAAGAAGTAATAGTGATAGTATTTAGATGAGATTATCATTAAAACCACATGAATATGACCCGTTTTTTTATTGTATTTATTCAAAAATCAGTTATTAAGTCCTACAATATCAATACTTCTCTGTATCTCTTTGGAAAACAAAGAAGGAATAACTGTTATAAAAAAAGTAAATAACTATAAACTAAATCAATAAAAAATTTAAATTAATTAAATCCATACAATTTTGAATTTTCAAACTTGGATAGATTGACAAACCAGTAATAACTCTTAAAACTATATAACCATTTGTTAATATTTGTTTGGTGTCTCCAAATATTGCCAAAGTTATATCAGATTATTATTTATGCATTATACTTTTGGAGTAATGATACATATATTTAACTTTTTGTTATTGAAGTCAATCGCTGATAGTTGTCTTGTTTTAGTTACCGTATTAGTCTATACAAACTTGAATTTACTCTTTTGAAATGAGAATTACGCAAATTTAGTTCTAGACTGAAATACAAAAACACATCCGATGATTTTTGACTATTTTTTATTAATTTTCTTGATTTGTTCAGAACAAATACCAGATGCAAATAGATTGAGTGCTCGATGATGAGCACGAATTCTTACTTCATTAGCACTGATCAATTCTCCATCACATGCCCAATTACCTATTTCTTTTTGTTGAGTAATAACTGGACGAATAATAACTTCAGTAGCACGATAACGTTCGACATTAGATAATTCTTCAATTGTTCGAGCATCATTAGCGACATGACGAAGAAATCGAAACAAACCCATACGCCATGAACGTTTTACAAGAATTATATCAAATGAACCATCACCTAAAAACAAGAAATCTTCGTTCAATACCATAATTTAAGTATTTGTTGTGGTAAATATATATGTATACATAGATCAAGTCTCAAATAGAATCTTTGTTGTCAAATATGATAGATACTTCAAAAAAAGTCATTCCAGTAAAAGATTTTATATCATTGTTGATGGTAGCTTTACTCTCATTCTTTATAACTTGAAAACATATAGTGTAGTGAAAGCTAAAAAGGCGACGATACCTAAATGTACAGATGGAGACATTCCATATTTGCTTTTTTCACAACGACAAGGCATATTAAGACAATTAATTGTTCGATATTGGTCTTCACGCTTGATCACCAATGGTACAGATGATTGTTCAGAATCAATTTTTTCACCGATTGTCCCTTGCCATTTTACAGTATTGCCAAATAAATGTCGATTTAGATTGTTAATCAATGCTTTCGAATCATATTTTTCAAGAGGTTCTGTTATTATCAATTCTGTATGATACGAGGTGTTACGAAGAAATTGAAAAAAACCAGCTAAATTATACCGTAATGGACCAAACAATCGCCAATTATCAGATTGACGAATAATATTACCAAAAAATCCATAAGCTAGCATTGTTGCCATAAAACATACAAAGCCACGTTCACTATGAACCTAATATATGAAGATTACTTCTATATATATGCTCGAGATAACTATATGCCTACTGTAGCTATGTCAATTAGAAGTGATTCACCAGTGATAATTTGTAAAGTACTAGTAATCGGATCATTGTGACCCGTAGTTCCAAAAGTGACTGCATCTGTCGATCCAGCAGGAATAATGCCTATGCGCAATTCTGGTCGTTTAATATCGATTTTTGGATCATCCATATTAAGTCCAGCTTGTCGAGCTGTTTTAAGTAAAAGACTATGACATAATTCTGAAAATATTCCATCACCACCAACACATATCAGACCATCATAATTGTCCAATGACATATGTTCATTAATGTAATCTCGAGCATGATTAGCTCGTTCTGTATAGACTGTATCTACACTTATATTAGCTTCGTCAAATAATGGTAATACTTTCTTTTCATATACAGAACGTCCTTTACCTAAAATAAAAATATTGTTTAAATTTACAAGAAAAAGACTTTGTTTAAATCTGTTCACCTTTGCCACATTGAGGATTGATAAAAACCAATAAATGTCGAGGTCGATGTTTCAATTTTGATAAGTATCTAGTTACTACAAGATGTAACTGATACGCATCTATAGAACTCATTTCAATTTGTATTCGTTGTACTGTCCAAATGAATGATTTAGAGATATTGATATAGCTTAGATCAACTTGTGTAGATTCTAATGGAATCATTCCATAATTTTCGCTAATTTGTTGAGATGAAAACTGTTCGAAATGCTGTGCTTTTGATGATGAATTCGACGTGTTTGACAGTTTTACAGTTTGTTTAATATTAAGTAATTTGTTTAAAAAAATTGTCTCAGGTATTGTATTATTATTATTATGAATAGAATTTTTGTTTTTATCAATCAATAATTCAAAGTGAAATCGAATCGAACTCAGAATGTTAGTAGCATTTAATATTGATTCACATGTGTCAAGCATTGACAGTAGATCGTCGATAGTTGAAAGAGAAAGGTCATTAGAATCATTATCAATATAAATATGAAGATAACATAACTTTCCTGCAATATAGCATAACGTTGAAAATAAAATGGACGGCATTCGAGAGATAGTAAAAACCACTGTATTTCTTGTCGTTCTAGATATTATACAAATTGATATCAATATTGTATCATCAACTACTGATAATAAAAAGAACAGAAGCAAATATATATATATATATATATCTAAAGAGTAAATTATAAAAAGAAGAATGAATCAAAAGTTTGCATAGGGAACCTTTTTATTCGAGTCTATCGAAGAACAAACGATGAAAAAAAGAAACAGATACTTTACAGATTACACGCAAATGTGCTGACATATATTTAGACACGTGATATATCTATATGTACCTTTCAATCAATGAAGAAATTTATTGAAAATTATTGAAGCTTTTAAATTATATGGACTTGAAAGTGAAACAAATTGAATTAACAATAAAAAAAGATGATGTATATAACTGCATAAACTGATTGTTTTTTTTGACCAGCAGTAGTTATAAATAGGTAGAGTAATAATTACATAACTATATAGGATCAAGATAAGAATGAATAAAACAATAGTACAAATCAACATAAAGAATATAAAATAAAAAGTATTGCGTAGATATGACAGTATTAATAAGTACACGTTTCTTGCTTCCTATCAAATACTTTTATCCATCTTTCTGTATTATGTCATCGTCTTTATCAAGCATTTTTTTTTCTTCTTGTTCTGTATGTTTCTTTTTCTGCAAATTATTTCTTCTCTTACTGTGGCATATAGAAACATGTTAGTAACTAGATTTTTTGCACCCGCAAAAATACTCTCTGCAAACAAAATAACAAAACAACAAAATTATTGTTTTAATGGAGAAAGGAAAAATGATGTTTCATTTTTATTAACTATTTTCTTCATAAATTGTATGAGACAGTTTATTAGAGAAATCTTGAAGGTGCGAGTACGGGTGTGGATGTGGATTGTATTCGTGTCTTAATGTAATTTACACTTATAACCACACCCATCCTGGTTCCGAATAACTTATACTGAATAATATAGCTGGTTCTATTGTTAATTATAAGATAAATATCTGTTATGGCATGATATATCTCTTGCCGTAAAGAATGCTGATTCTCTTCCATTTCCTCACGTACTACTACTGATATCGTTGAGTATTTAAGGAGTGAATATTATGAAGAGAAGGATGATTCTTGTTTTATAAAAGAGGGAGAATAAAGAATAAAAACGAGCGATAACAAAATCGTTTGCCAGCACTGGTATAAGTAGAACAAATTTTTCTTTTTATTTGTTTAAATCTGTAAATTGTAGATCTGAATACAGACCAATGTCGAAAGGTGCTGCGCGTGTTACTTTTGATGTGAATTGGGAATGTGGCTGGTTTCCTGAATGCAATGCACCTTGTCAAAGTCCATGCAATAATCCAGACCATAAACATAAAAAGTGTGCTGCCTATGGTCGACATGAATTGAAGGATTGTGTTCATGGTAAATGGGGTTTTTATTACAGTCCAGATGGTCAAATTCAAACATGGAGAGGTGTTCATCGATACAATCCAAATGGATGTGCTATGGTATACTTACTCATCTACAATCAAGATAAACAGCAAATCCTTTTCGATTTGAATAAAAGGGCCGAGTATAATTTACCAAGCTACCGCCGTCATAAGTATAAACCTGATGATTTACATGAAGTCGCCACAAATTTTTTTTTCGAACTATTTTCGACCAACAATAAAAATGTTTTGCTGCCATCCGTACTCAATCGTTTCATATTTGCAGATTCGTCAGTAATCTATCCTGTCTGCGTAAACAACGAATGCGCATCACAAATTCTTTTTAAAAACGGACGGAAATGGTTCGATCGGCGAGATGTTGAAAGAGCTATGGAATTCATTACTCTCGAATGGGAACGGAAACCTGATAAACAAAGTTATGGATATGTAGTCAAGGATAGAGGAGCAAAACTAGCACGACGGCCAGTGTTTTCATTAGCAGCACTCGTTCTACGATGGCTCATGGTAAAGCAAGATAATGAATCGGTAACGACTTCCAGAGCAACTTCTCCTGTTCCCTCCATCCCTCCATCGATATCTGAATCCATTTTGACTACTACTTCGGGTTACGCTTCTGCCACTCCATCTCTCTTTGGTTTTAGTATTCACGATGAGCCTGAAGATCATGTTAATTTCGATGAATTTATTGGAAGGTAAGATATGAAGATTGAAGATGAATCGATTTTATAGAGAATTAACGTGTAGTCATGTTGATGTAATTGTAAATATAAATGAGAGAGAAAGTTAATTCTAATGTTTTCTTATTCACACTCATCTTTCTTTTTCAAATATATGAATTTTAATTTTTTTTTTCTAGTGAAATATCTTTTGAAATTGTTAATTTTCTTCCAGAAGAAGATGAAACAATCGTTCATATAGATGAATCAAGTACACAACTAGGTAAGTTATACTTTATGAGATTGAATATGATTGTATTCGTGTATGACATTTTGCTTTCGCTGATCTTCATATACTCTTATAACAGTTTGTCTATTGCAGTTAATCATTATATTTTTCTTAGTGTCCAATACAACTTTTTCAGTGTCAGAAGATAAAAAGAATATTATTATCGTATGTTATGGTATCGAACATCTCGATCTAAAAATCTTTTCAACGTATGATATAAAAACTGTTAATGATCCATTTGAATTTATTGCTAACACATTATCTATCAAGGATAAATTCATATATTTGATTATCTCAACAAATAAAATTTATTCGATAATTTCGATTATTGATAAACATTATTGTGTTGAAAAAATTTATTTATACGGACCTAAGAATATTGACTTCTCATCTACTGAATCTTCCATTTCGGAAAAAATCGTTGGCTCTTTTTTGGATATCAACGAAATTCATAACCAAATCATTCAAAACACTATCGTAACAAACAAAAGACCATCACTTTGGAATCGATCTACAGATCTCTTCACTATATTATACACTCAACAATTAGATAATCAAGGTTCTCTTATCAAAATATCTACTGACATACCACAAAACGAATATATCGTCATTTTTTATTGTGATAATCGAATTAGTTCTCATGTATATCATGAATCAAGTCCTGTTTATCATTCGACTGATGTCAAAGATTATCTCGATTTTATTAATAAACAAACTCAATCGCAAATATTTTTAATTATTTCCGGTAGTTCAATTTCATCTGAAATACAATCCACGTTTGATTGTCAACAAGTACATGCTATATATTTCCTACGTAACTATGAACATAAATATCCGATAAATACAAGAAAAGTGAGTGGAACATTTAATAATCTAGATAATCTTTGTGAACAACTACATAAAGATATTCAATTTTATCGAGAACAATATACTCATACAATACGAATCGATATATTTTCCAGAATTAATTATCAACAAAAATTGATTTCTCAATTAAATGATAAACATCGAACTTTTCTTACATATATTTTATTCATTGATATTTTACCATTAGTATCAATATTAGAATTTAAATTAGAAGAGCTTCAAAGAATTTGTGAGATATTATTTTCAAATCAAGGAAGAGATACGGCATATTATATATATCAATTACAGAAAGAGAACGATAATGCAACGAACTTTCTTCAAGATCCAAAATTTTCACAAATTATTTTAAAAATTCATCAATTAGATAAATTCAATGATTTATTTATATTACAAAAACAATTTATAAAGATTCAACAAATGATTAAAACATCCAGTTCCTTAGATAATGTATATATTTCACAAATAATTACGAATGATATACTAAAAATGATGCAGACTGGTCTCGATGAGTACATCAGTATTGGTATCTTTGTTCTGGCAACAAAATCTCTTCTAACGGCACGTACTATTGCAAGAAGAATGGTTGACAATGGTCTGATATCTATTCTATTCGAAATAGAAATTATTGAAGATACACAATGGATAGAAATTGATTCCAATCACGTGGTATTTCGTCCTGGTACAGTATTCCGTTTGAAATCAGTCCATCAAGCACCCGATGATGTTTACTATGCGAAGTTAAAGTCTGTTGATAAAGAATTTTATTCTGTTAAAGAACAATTACAATTAGAAATCGATGTGAAGTTATCATGGTTAACATATGGTAATTATTTATTTTTTCTTAATCGATTTGAAGAGGGTGAACGTTACTTTAATTATTTACTGGATAAACTCTCTTCAGAGCCTGTTTATCTATCAGCTATTTATAATAATATGGGATTATTGTACACTAAAAAATATGAAAAAGAACGGAATAACAAAGAACAGTATTTGAATAAAGCACTGATGGTATATAATAAAGTCTTCGAAAATACTCAACTGATCAATTCGAATACATCACTAAGAAAAACAACTAAACAATTCATTACTGAATTGCCAAAAATAAATGATGCACCACTACCGACTATTATTGATTATTCTATAATAATTGGTCATATTGCAGATATATATTATAATGATAAGAACTATAGTGAAGCTTTGAAATCATATATAGAAGCATTGGAATTATCTGTTGATAAACGAATCAGTCACTATTACCAACAAAAGATTTTAAATATTCGAACACATTTAACAGAACAATAATTTTCAATTTACATTTAATTAATATTTGTGTTAAATATATTTAGCTATATTTTTACATTTGTTTTAGATGGAAGATTTTCATCAAAATACAGAAACAATTTTAAAATCCAATTCCGAACAGACATTTATCGGTATTTGGTTTCATGATGATAATATTACAGATGAACAAAAAAACCAAATGAAAATTTATTTACATCAAACATTTTATTATTATCGAATTTTCGATAACATGGAACAATTTAGTTCATACATGTATAAAACACAACATGTTGCCAAAATATTTTTAATCATTTCTATTTCAAATTTATCATTATATCCATTAGTCAGTTTAGTTCAGGAATACTCCATAATTGAGAAAGCTTACACATTTTTACCTATTAGAACTGTCAAACCTCTTGAATTTGATACTAATAACATAGATGTTTTATTTGAAAAAATCTCCGATAATATCAAACATTTTTCCAAGAAAACGAATATAAATATGGAAATGAATACTAAGTCTCAATCATTAAATATTTCTCGTATCAATCAAGTCTCAACATCATCAAATAAATTTATATCAAAATCAAATCGTATTACACCTATTCGACATCTAGCAGAAGAATCTATGGAATTTCTAAGTTTTCTAACTATGGTAAAAATTCTTCTCGATATATCTTATGATGATAATGATATAGAAGATATGTGGCGAGTATATCGTATACTTTATATGGAAAATTCTATAGAATTAAAAAATATTGAAGATTTATCAAAATCATATAATTCAGAAAACGCTATTAATTATTATACCAAAAGTTCATGTTTTTTTAAAATTATTAATCAAGCTTGTAGAACTGAAAATGTTCAACATATATGCGAATTTCGAGTCTATATAAGTGATTTAGACAAACAACTTAGCGCTCTCAGTATAGAACAAGAAATGAATGGTATTAAATCATCGATTACAAAAGTATATCGTGGTAAAGTATTACCATCAAGTATTTTACAACAGCTAATTGATAATGAACACGGATTAATATCAATGAATGGTTTTCTTTCAACAACAGCGTCATCTGAAATAGCTAATATTTATTCTAGTATCGAGGAAAAAATTGACGAAGGTTATATACGTGTACGATTTATTCTGATAATTGATACGATAAAACAACCATACGCATATATTGGTGATTGTAGTGCAGTACCTGATGAACGCGAAATTCTTTTTTCATTAGGAACTATTTGGCGTATCGAGTCTATTACAGCTGGAGAAAAATTTTATGAAATTGAATTAACATCATATAATAATCTGGATTCTTATTTGGATACGCTACTTAAAAATTACAAAAAAAAAGAATATGACCTTTCATTAGTAGGTGATATTTTACGAGAACTGGGAAATTATGAAGAGGCGGAATGGTTCTATCAAAAAATGCTTAAACAAGATGATTTGTCGGATGAAAGTCGAGTTTATTTATATTACAATATGGCAATGATGCGAAAAGAATTGGGATGTAATTCTGGAGCAATTCAATATTTTCAAGAAGCAGCACGTCGTCTACAATCTTCAATTACAAAATCTAACGGAATTAGATCTTCTCGAGAAATCTATATATGTGATAAAGAATCTATTT
>CAJNOI010000475.1:0-37901 GCA_905250115.1 Adineta steineri
ACAGCCGCTGCGCCGCTGAAGCACTTTCGTTACAGCCGCTGCGCCGCCGATGGCATTCGAAATTTTAAAATTTTCGAGCCGCCGCCAGCTGTCAACTTTAGAACTTTACAGCCGCGCCGCCGAACATTTTAAAAAAAATTTTAAACTTTGACGCCGCCGCCGATGACCTTACCGGCTTACACCTCTAATTGTAAGCATTTATCTCTAATCAGATTCCAATTCTGCCCGAAACATTTTTAGTGTATATTGGAATTCTGATTTTGCCTACAACATATATATTATTGCAATTGATTTTATACGAGAACATAAATAAGCACATCAAATCAAAGTTTTTGGTAAAGAAAAATATAGCTACAACTTCAGCACGCACCATTTTTGATTTCTACTCACTTTGAGTACGAAAACGTGTTAGCTCCATCAAGTCATCATGGCAAACATTTTATTGTGTATAACCTTTTCTTCGATAATTTACACGTACAAAAACAATGCTTATAGTAGCTACTGCTAAAATTGCTGATATCAATAAGAAAATAAGACTGGACGTAAATGAACCTGTTTGATCTTTGAATAAACCCACAAAAAAATGGACCAGTACTTTCGCCTATGTCACCGAACACACTAATAATACCGATGGACTCTGAAGCAATGACTTCTTGTGTTGTTAGCGATGTACATAATATCCACCATAGTGAATAAGAACTTTTGAGGCTCGATGATATTATTACGAAGGAGACTGTTGCGATGATTAGTGACTTCTGTCCCAATATCAGGATTGCAAGTGCTATGATAGTGATAAGAAGAGGTATAACTGTGTGAAAAAATCTTTCATTGAAATAGTCCGATGACCAACCAACACATGGTATCAAGACGATAGTAATGAATCCTGGTATTGTTAATAACCAAGTCAGAGTATTATCGCTCAGATGATACCAATCATCTAACATCGTCGGTATGAAAAAATCAAACCCATACTCGACGTTCATCATCAAAGTTCGGGCAATACATAACAATAATACTTCAATATGACAAAGATTCTGACATATGGTCGAAGAGGCTTCACTTGTTTTAGTTTCAGCAGCTAATTCAGTATGAAGTGCATCGTGTTCATCCTTAGTAAGCCAAGTGGCTTCACTCGGTCGATCTGTAAACATGTAATACAGTGGAATACTCAATAGAATGGATATTATACCCCACACAATAAACCTATTTCAAAAACAGAAACGTATGTTCGTTGCATATAACCAATAATGATACTTACAGCCATTGCCATCCTCTAAGATTGAATAATGTGGGATAGTGAATTCCATTTTCAGTTGTTCCCATTCGTATGAATAGATAAGAAATTTTTGGACCAATGGAATATGCAATCGGTACTGCCATAAAAATAATGCTGAGTGCGATTCCACGGTTTCTCAAGGGTAGCCAATAACTAAGATAGATAAGAATGCCAGTAAAAAAACCTGATCCAGCAACACCGAGAAGAAACCGTTGCAAATATATTTGCCAGACCTCTGTTATAAATGCTGTCAGTATAGCTATGAAACCGTGTACAATCGATAAGAGAGAAAACCATTTATAAGCACTCCATTTTTCTACGACTGCAATACTTGGAATTTGAAGAGTTAAAATACCCACAGAGTACAATGCTTGACTTAGACCAAAAATCGTTTCAGTATTGTTGCTGTGTCGAAATGCTGACAGATCTTGCGCCATCTTGAGTTTAGCCAGCGATAGACAGGATTGATCACTCCATAGAGCAGTAAATAGTATTAAACCTATTGGGAGATAACGCCAATAAATCTTACGGATAGCTCGATCCAATGGTGATCTCGTCATTGTTATGTCGAAGAAAACAATCAAGTTTAGATTAATTCGATAGTTTCTAAAATAAAGAATGAAAGATTTAGAAAACTCCAAGTTTATATAATTATACTGATTCTGGCGATCGGTACAGTATCGTTACAACATATTATCCCTATGCCTTATAATAATTGTCAATAAAAGATATCGCTCTCGTTTCTTTGTAAGGTTACAAATAACCTAATGTAATCACTGTATAAATACCATCTTGAAGATGTGGGTGTGGGTGTAGATATCAGAGACACAACACATCCGCACCCACACCCTACTAGAGTAATTTTAAATAACGCAACAAAAGCGAATTATATTTTTAGAAACTGACACCTGATAATAATCGTTACTGCCGTTGTTGTAATATCAGTCACATTATGCATAGATGCATTTAAAAATTGATCTGATACGAAATGGTTTATATATAACTCAAGTTGATGAAAACGTAACGAACGAAAAATAAATGAAAAATTTATGCAGTATACTCCTCATTATTGAGACGCGTTATTTGCACGTGGCTATAAAGGATTAAGAGACAAAAAAGAAAAGAAATCGATGAAGCATTAAACACCTATTAGATTCTTTTTGCATCTGTTGCAGTGATGTCGCACTCATACATAATCTTTCTTTCATCTTTACTATATTTAGATTTTTTTTCATTGAATAAAATTAGAAAAGATCGTGTGTATGTATACACAAATACATTTATAACTATATGCATAGTAGAAGAAAAGAAGAAATACGAATACTAACAGCGTCTCATGTGAATATTTTTTGTTATTTTTATAAAATTACCCAGTTCGGTCATTTAGACCATTCGAAATGCATCGTTTTCAGACGTTTACAACTCTTTTGACAAAGTTCTTTTACTCTTTTCTAGCGCCATTACATACTGATTCTCATTCGCATAGCGTATTGCTTTCTGATATTTATTGTTCAGTTCTATATCGAGATTGTTCTAAAATTTAGTAAACTAGAAAAACAAGACAATGAAACGCTTTAATTTATTTTATAACACACAAACAACGATTTTGTCGAATAGACAGAATGAGGTTCTTGATGACATGGATGTGGATGCGAATGGAAGTATGAGTCTTGTTATTCCTTACCCATATCCACACCTATATTTTCTTTAAAACGAGATCTCTTCATTCAGAAATGGATAAAAAAAAAGAAATTCCTTCGTGATTACACGTTTGCTCTTTTCGGTACGCATTTAAACAGTTAAAAGAAGGTTTTTTTAAGAGTTTACACACGTTTTTGTAAAACCTTGTCTGCTTGGGTACTACAATTCAATATCACTGAAAAGTTTTCCTTATCATTGAAACATATTTCAAAAGTAAGAAATCGAAAAGTAGTGATATCGCTCTGAATTGATTTTTGTTAAATAAAATCAGTCTATAGTATATTATCAAGATCTTTCAGCAGTGGTCCTATTCCAAGATATTCGACAATTTTCAAATTCCTCCTATCGAAATAGTGAAGCTAATGACTTCCAGACTAAATTTACCAAAATTAGCGCAGATGCTAAACATCATATGCAAATGTAGGTATTCAAATATGTATTGTTTTGGAGATATCGAAATACAAAAACAAGCATTCAGTGAATGCATCACTGAGCCATGATGTGAGGATAATCTTCATACACTTGAACAGACTCAGGTAGAACCTTGTTAGTCTCGAAATTTGATCAATTCTCATGAATCCTATGACTGCGAAAAGATAGCAGTTATTGAAATCATCGAGAACATCTTATATTTATGGATGAAAAAGATGGCTAAACAGTTCTAATGTTCGAGATACTTTCATATTTCTCTGGTGAAGAATTGTTCTTTCATGAACTTGACTTTGAACGTCTTCCATGTCTTCTGCCATATTTTTTATGTTTACCGTGGCAATGATCACGATAACGATCTCTCTCCGGAGAACATCGGCAAACATGTTTGTTATTATTACGCTTCTTATTCTTATCTCGTCTGTTGTCATTGTCACAGGCATGATCTTTCTCTTTATTTCATCTTTTTTCGATGATATATTTGTAGTGATTTCCATGCTTGTTTACCGATAATTTGATCATTCTTGCCAAACTTTCTTTAGAACCGCTATTCGATGTCATTCGATCTCTCTTTTCAAAATAATAAAACCAACAAATGAGGAGAGTAATATTCTATATTCATTGCTTCGTTATTCTCGATTGGATTGATATGTTTTTTTTATGTGTGAATAGATTAGAGAAGGAAAGTCTACAGTCTTTATTTGCATGAGAAAACAAGTTACTGTCAACACTGAAAGTTTGAATGAATAAAAAAAGACTGACAATCGCACAGTGTGGGACCTAAAACTATTTTTCAAAAAGTTGATAGTTGACAAAATTGGCAAAAAGTTAAAACAGTTATAACTAGAGTTATAACTATCAACCGCAGTTATAACCTTCAACCAGAGTTATAACTATCAACCGTAGTTATAACTAGCAACTTTTGTCAAATGGGAACCTCCTAAATCCTTTAATCATGTGAAAGATCGATCGGTAATGTTCTCCTGTCTTTCTTCTTTTTTCTTAATGTATATTTTTTTTTGAAACTATGCTTTTTTAAAAGCGACCAGCAAAACAGTTGAACAATTCTTAAAATCCTTGGCGATATATAGTGATCATATAGATATATTATTCTTATAATAAAGAAGAAGAAACAAAAGCTATGTGCCTTTTCAGCACTGAAGATTAATTATTCATACTATTTCAGTTCAAAGTCAGTTCAAGATAGCCATAATTACACGTCAGTGTGGGAGTTAAAATTATTTTTTAAAAAGTTAGTAGTTGACAAAATCGGTAAAAAGTTAAAACAGTTATAACTAGAGTTATAACTATCAACCATAGTTATAACTTTCAACCAGAGTTATAACTACCAACCGCAGTTATGACCTTCAACCTGAGTTATAACCATTAACTGTAGTTATAACTATCAACTGCATCAATTTTGTCTCTAAATACTAGTAAGATTGACAAAACTGATGCGTTTGATGGTTATAACTGTGGTTGATAGTTATAACTCTGGTTAAAGTTATAAGTTACAACTCAATTAACTTTTTGGCCAAAAAGTTGATCGGTTATAACCCAAAAAGTTAAAACCCGAGTTATAACTACCCTAGTTTTAGGTCCCACACTGCAATCGCATAATGATTTTGTGTTATTAAGTTCAAAAAGATTGATGAGCACTAATACAATGTAGAGTCTCGCGTACTAATAAGTAAAAACAACTTCTAAAGAACGTCTTTTTATTTTCGAGCTCAATGAATCTCTTCTTTAGATAAAATAATTAATCCTAACAAGTTTATCAATATTGAACTTCTTTTAAAAACCAGAAAAGACGAGAATTCGAAAATAAAAATCATTAATGAATGCTTTCGTATCAAAGAAATAGTAGACTGTCTCTCAGAATAAATAGTCGAATAAATGAGATATTAAACGCGCGTATCTAATGCCAAATTCGTATCATTATTTTGAATCCAGTGAAGTATCACATAAACGTCTATTCTTAGAAATTGAAATATTGAAAGAATTACAACAAGCTGATCTTCTTCATGATCTCGAATGGAACTCATATGATACAATAGCATTAAATCTTTTTATTCAAGCTGGAATACAAGAAGCTAACGATGAACTTTCTCGACGTTCTGTAAATCATTCATATGATTTTGAACAATTGAATTTTATTGATCATTGTATTCAAAAACATCAAACATCTCCTTCAATAAATGAACAATTTCAACAACAAAAAATTTCGCTACCGCTAATCTTTAATGGGATATTTATCTTTCTATGTCTTTCATTTATTATTGGATTTCTTATTTATGAATTTATTAAATTTAATCATCAACATCCTTTAATTGAATCACTTGATCATTCATTAACAACTAAACGACGTCATTTATCTTTTACAGATGATTTATTACTTATTCTTATAACATTAACTAGTGCTATAATATTAGGTTCTATAATCATCGCAACAAGATTTAGTCGAAAGATCATTCTGTTTGGAATAGTTCTATTAGTAATAACTGTTTCACTTCTAATTATGAAAAGTCATCAAATAATAATATTCTTATTAAAATATCGCGAATTACGATGGCCAGCACTTTATGATTATTTATATTTGTAAGAAAAAAAAATGATTTGTTTATTAATAATTGCAACGTGATGGAAACACATCATTTAAATAATATGTTGAGATGTTTAACACATTTATTATCATAAAACAAAACAATCATTATGAATATAATATTAAAAATCGAGTATACTCTTGCTGAATCATAGTGACATCTTTCCAATGTAAATACACGTGTTATAGGTAGTCAGCGAATAAATAAAAATGCAGATACATGATAGAATATGTACATATATATATACATACATATATGAACATAATATAAACTTTGAAAGATTTTTTTTACATGGCACAAAATATAAATCGAAGTCGAGATGCTTCGGTAGAAAATCTAAATGAACAATTAAAATGTATATCTCGAAATAAACGACAAACCGTATTTACTCGAACAGGTGATGTTGATGATCCACCATTTAGTCGACTTTTTTTACTGATTCCAAAAGCTATGTCAGAAGATGAGTTGCGTAAAGCATTTCTAATACATGGAACTATTCAAGATATTCATATGGTACGAGATCGACGAAATCAAGAAAGCAAAGGTTAGTTATGACAATAACGAGAGTATGATATAGACAAATTTTTGTATGATTTTTCTAATAGGAATTGCTTATATTAAATATGAAAAAGCATCAGCAGCAGCTCGTGCAATGGAAGAAATGAATGGAGTTGTTATTTCACCTCATACACGTCCAGTAAAAGTAAATATACATAGAGAGAGAGAGAGCTTTTGAATTTAATAATTTAACTTATTTTATTTAGACTATTATATCAAGTTCACGTCGTGAAGGTAGTGTTCGTGATCCAGATGAACATGAAAAAATGTTACGTTTATTTGTTGTTATATCAAAACATATGACTAAAGATGATTTACGTAAAGTATTTGAGGTAATAATAATTCAAATATTTATATATTAAAAGAAACAATAGTGAAGAATTTCCTAATTTAGAAATATGGTTCTATTATTCATATTAAAATTATTGTGGATAAATTAACTGGTGAAAATAAAGGATTTGCTTATATTTCATTTTCAAAAGCATCAGAAGCTGCCTATGCTCTAGAAGAATGTGATCCAAGTGAGTACTTTTTTTTTTCTTCGTATATATTATAAAGCACAATAATTCATTGACAATCCTACGAATCATTATAACAAAGAAAAAAATGTTTACATAAAATACACTAGTATAGTTGTTTTTCTAGTAATTCAATCGCAATTTAGAACTAAAGACTTATTATTACCGAATCGGAGTATATTTCAGTCTGAATAAACAATCTTGACTCAGTGTGTTGAATAGAATCAATCCGTCGGGAACTGATATATATATTAATGCTTTCCAACTTTTGTAGAGTGGGAATTTGAGACA
Source organism: Adineta steineri (assembly GCA_905250115.1). Lineage (NCBI taxonomy): Eukaryota > Metazoa > Rotifera > Eurotatoria > Adinetida > Adinetidae > Adineta > Adineta steineri. The sequence continues at coordinate 7,377 of CAJNOI010000475.1, forward strand.
CACAGCAAAAAAAGATATGAATAATAATTCAATCTGATGAGAAACGACATTCAAAAAGTACTTAAACGTATGATGTTTACTCACATCATAATTTCACTAACTATCAATTATTTTTAATAGTTTACAAACCAAAATTTGCTGAACCATTTTCTTCAAAACGTCATCGTGATGCAGAAGAAACTCTACCATCATCCGCATCAATATATGGAGCATTTTCACCGCCTTATTCTCATAAAATATCAACAAATAAACAACATCTATCACCATCATCAAATTCAACAGATCGTCGATTATCTCCACCACCTTTACTTCCATTTCCATCACGTTCATTATCCTATCCTGATTCAAGTTTGTTTTTTTAATCTTTATTATTGCTGTACATATGAATTTTAACAAAAAATCTATTCCTTATTCAGATCAAACAATAACATCACCAGCTTATCATTTACTTGATAATAATAATGAATGTCGTTTAATTATTCGTGGTAATAAAACAATAACAAAATATCATATATCAAAATTATTTGATCTTGTACCACATATGGAAGAATGTTCATTATTAAATATAAATACATTTAATGAAAGTAAGAAATTCAAGTTAAATAATTTTCCAGATAAAGTTATATTTATCTGTATTGATATAGATTATTATATTGTACGTTATAAATCTTGTCAATTTGCAACATATGCACGTGAAAAATTACATGCATTTCAATATCCTGATGGTGAAATATTATCTGTTCAATATTATGATGAAAAGTATATAGAAAAATTTATGTAGTTTTGTTTATTAATGATGAATTTTTTTGTTATTTAGAATTGTCAATGATTTATTTGAGAAATCACAGAATAGAAAGCATAGTGATACATCAGGAATTGGTCAATTAATACATCAAGTATATCTAAATAACTATTAATTTATCAATATAATAATTGATTTGGTATTTTTTTATTAAGATGAGTAATTTACAAGGTAGTCAAGAACAATACGTGGATTTTTGTAATATTCCGTTACCACCAAAACAAAAATATGCTTCATTTGATACACCTGTAAGTTATTAGAAATGAAAATGTTACATTCATTCGTATTAGAGAGTGGGAAATACAAGTTCCTGTCTACAAACTCATATGTTGAAGATATACAGATAAGCTCCGGACCAGAATAAAACCTTGAACTGTAAAGTGATTTTAGTCTATATCGGAATTATTTCAGAAACGAAAAGATAATAAATCCTAACCTAATCATATTATCGGCGAGTAAATTTAAAATGGCAAGTTTTTTTTAGTTGATCTATGTCATTCACATCAGTTCGATAAGTAAGAAATAGAAAGATACATGTATTACATATATTGAATCACGTTCGTTTGAAGATTATAACAATAACAACGGATGATTTATGGGTACTGAAGTAAATCAGAGCGTGATGTTATGTTGAGGTGCTACTGAGACTTATTTGCTATATAGGTTTTATTAAGTATATGAAATTGATCTTGTTTTCATAATTGACAATAAAATCTTTAGATTGCTAAAACCTTACAAATAATGTCTCAACGTCCAACATCTGAAGATTATATTCGTGATGTATTCAATCGTTTTGGAAATTTAATTGATATTCGTATGGTAAATTCTCGATTATGTTATGTTATGTTCAGTGATGAATGTAGTGCTGATACAGCTATGGAAACAATGAACGGTCAAGAAATAGCATTAGTTCGTATACGTATTATTGAAAGTGATCATGTTGTTGATTCAACAACAGCTTCTATTGTAAATCGTAAACGACAAAAAGTGTGAGTGAAATATAAATAACTATGAAAAAAAAAACACAGACATACATCTTCTCTTGACTTTTCGACTGGACTTAAATGACATTATTTTATTTATACTAACATCCATACAGACATATCTTCTTCTTATTTATTAATTTTCTTTGAACTGAATATATATATATATTCATAATTTGTCTGTATAGTATTTGATTCTATCATATATATATATATATCTGATCGTTTTTTATTTTTTATCATTGTCATCGTGTATTTGTTTATTTTTTATTTGTAAATCGAAACATACCTTTTATTCTGTATTTAGTAACGACTACGTTGAAATATATTAAATGTAAAACATGACTTTTAGACAAATATGACTTTATGACTGAGAAGATGTTTATTTCTTAATTGACGAAGTAAATATAATCATTCTGTCTTTTTCAAGGTATAAATAACAAACGATTTGAATATTTCAATGCTCAAACAATTGTATATCATTCTTTCAAACAAATTCATTGGGCTATGATATCAATAATAAACAAGTAAATACTCATTATTTCTTTAGCAAAACATAGAGGTAGAAAGTCACAGAATTTTGTAAAAGACTTTTCTTCCTATATGTGTTATTGGTTAATTATTAGTATCAATCATACATATCCTTTATGTCATCCACTAATTCATCCTATCATCATTCGCTGTTGAGTCTGTGATAGCATTTTGTTGTTTCTCATCTTCCTTGCCAGCTCCCTACGGACGTGACAGACATTTTATCAATTAATTACTTGATAACTAATTTAGTTATGTTTTTTTTCTCTACTGTATTTCTTGATATTCATTTATCTGTTAGTATTGACTGAAGACACTTTGATTCTCATTGGATAAAGATTTCAAAAAGTAATTATATGAGAATTCTTTGTCATTTTAAATCGAGAAATTTATACTAAAATAAATGAAACGAAGTATTAGATACAAGATTTTATTAAACTTTTAATTTATCTGCTTCCGTGTTTTTAGCAACTGATAGAAGATAAAATTCTCCATCGATTACAATTCATTTTTTACTTAAAATATTCGAAAGCAAATAATTATTTTACTTAACTGTCTTGTTATGTATAATAGAAAACAAAATTTACTTAAACTTGTATGAAAGATGCATTCCATCACAATCTTAGAGAATGTGTATCTTCGGATTTTGTAAATAGTCTATCGTTATTTTTACACATTAATGTCAAAAGCTAGACATCCCTTAATCCCTTTAGTATCAGGATGAAGTACACATCTATTTAATTTTAATTTTCTGCATATAAACGAACTTATTGCTTAGCATGTCCATACTATAGAGTATCTATATATCATTCCTTCTTATATAGTTAAATTTATTTACTTTTTTGTAGTTTTCACCATTCAATTATCTTTAAAAAGTTGTTTCAATTATAATAACTGGACAAATGCAAATATCTATCAAGTAATTATATTACATTATTGAAAAATATGGAGTGTATACAATTCGCTATACATATAGTATGTATGAAAAAATATTTTAGGTTATTTCAATATTACCAAACCTCTATAATAGGAACTAAAATTACCATATTTTTAATAAATGTTCATTCATGCATTATACGATTAGATTAATATTAAAATATTTGATTATTAATTCTTCATTTGATACACAATCCAAATGAAAAAAAAATCTTGTTGACTCTTATTACATACAGTACTGGTACATAATCCAAGCAATATTAGAACTGCAATAATTTTTAATATTTGGATTTACAAAAAAAAAAAATTATTAATTTATTTAAGAGTATTTCATTTGTTCCTTGTTTTTAGTAATAATATGTCTTTCTTCTTATGTAATTAATTTTTACTTTAAATTCATGTACCCGCAGATATTTTTTAAATAATATTAATGTAAAAACGAATAGATAAAGATACTGCTATTTAAATTTTTCATTAGTGTAGCTGTTTACATGATAAGTGAAAAAATTGACCCATTTTTCATGATAATTATATAAATGAATCAAATATAAACTTGATTTCTTTCAACAAAACCAAGAGGGAACAAACTGATTTCCATACTAGAAATCATGCGAAATCAAGAAATCAGTTTGTTCCCCCTTGCACAAAACTCAAATATGTAAGAATTGTATTAGTTTATTTTTTCGCCAATAGGTTAAAATAATTCACACAGTCAAGACATTTTGCTTCTACATGAATGGTTACTTAGTGATAAATCAGATCAAATTATATTCATTTCAATTTAAATCTTGAAACAATTATACTGGAAATCATTTCTATTCATATCTTACAAAACAAACGGAGCATAATCAAGTATAATCTAATAGATAGATAAAATTTTATATAAAAGCGATCATCTGATATTATGGTTGAATTCCGAATAGCAATTAGAACTTGAATAGATTTTTTTTTCTAGGTTTTAATTTTTGTAAAAGCATTTTCTTAAAAAAAAACTCGCTCTTTAGATTTTTATAATTCAGTCAGAAAAATTTGGTAGAAAAACGCGTTTTTACGCATCAGAAGAAAACATCTTAAAGCGTTTTTCGAAAAAAATTGACGTTTTTTTTCTTATTTTTATTAAAAAATGCGTCAAAATAAGTGCTTTTGAGCCTACAAAAAATGACGTGTTATAACGCTTGTCTGCCTAGATTAAAAGATGCCGTTTTTGGGTGTATTATCAGAGCAGTAATATTCATTTCTGAATAAATTTTATAAACTAGTTATTTTTCTGCTATTCATTAACAACTATAAGAGAATGTAAGATTTAATTTTTCTATATTATTATTATTAAACATCCATAATTTCTATGACGCATGTACATGCAGATAATGAGTGAAAATATTTATTTTGCCAATTCACACTTACAGCCTTCATTAGCAAAAAAAAACATTTTTACATTATATAATAATGCTATTATTTAGGTAAAAATAGAACAAATGCTGATAACAAAATAAACGCGTGATTCACCATTCGCTGGTCTTATATGCAGTGGTGTTACATGTCGAATTAACTTTGGTGTTATGTCTCGTAAATCATTCTTTTGACAGCATGCACAAAAATCATTAGTAAATCAAATATTTTTTTATATCATAAAAAAATATTTTATTTTATTTTTTTCTATGTCAGTCACAAAAACAAAACATTAAACTTGAATGTAAACTGAAGCATAGTTGTGAAATAACAAAACGAACACGAAGTGCTTGTGCAGCATGTCAATTGAAGAAATATTTTATACTTGGTATGAATCAACAATTACTACATCGATGATTAACATAATATTGTAAATCAAAATATATTCAATTACTGAGTTTTCTAGATAGAACTAAATTTTTCTCAACATTATGGTTCAACTCTAACAAAAGAATAATGTAAACTTCTTTCAAATGTCATACATGCTTATAATGATATAAATGCAATTTCATATATAAAACATTTACTTGAACAATACGTATCATTATCGTCACAATACTTTTTTCTTCATCTCTTCAATTATTTATTCCATATTCAACGTAGGTTCATAATTTATCAACGAACCTATATCGAAACATTCATATAATACGATTCGAATCAGATGGAATATTAGTTAATATAATGCTTTTATTCTGACATTTTGGACTAATTATTCGCTTTAGAAGATATATTTATGACATTCTCTTTATATTATCCATGGTATAAATAATCCACCAAATGTGTCGCAGAGCAATATGATTGATACTACTGGTGAAGAAATAATGCATCTATCGACAATAAACGATTGAAATTATACACAAAAAACACTTTACTATTCAAGTATTACTTATACCATTTGAAAAAAGTACAGACTTTAGGCAAAATAACACTTTATAGTTTAGTTTGAAATATTATTTTATATCAAAGTACTCAGAATTATTATTGGTGAGAAAAGAATTTTATATAGTGAGTTTAGTTATATATATTTCTATAGACTAAGAAGTATCGTAGGTTATACCGACGGATTAATTTATCGGATTATGAATTCAATGTTTTTTATATCAAGTTTATTAGTATAAGATTTGACTTTAGTATGAAGAATGAATCTTTTTTCATCAGAAAAGGATAAACAGAATTTTTTTCTTTTGTTAGAGAAAAAACAACAGAGATTTTAAATCTAAACTATTTAGAAGTCTTACACATATAAAGAAATTGTATTAAACCGTGAACTCACTGCCACGTCCTTGTAGACATGCAAATCATGTTTTTCATCATAAGATATTTAATCAAAAAAACAGATTAGACACGTAGAAAATACGATTTACAACCATATGGACGCAGTAATTGGAATATCTACATAAATATTCATCAAATGATTACAAATCAATTACTTATTGAATGAAGAAATCCTCCGAAAATATCTACTGCCATCTAAAAGCTTTTCAATTATCATCAAATGAAGAATAGATAGAGGTCAAAAAAATACTGTAACATGTGTTAGCATTAAACAAATTATAATAACCGAAATTTTTTCAGCAATCTCATTCAGACCGATCTAAATGTGTTTATAAATAGAAGATGTTGATTATTTAAAATTTTACTATTAACCAATTAGAAAATTAAAAAAAATATATAATAAAAGTTAGTCGTAGTCATGTCAGCTTTTTTTTTATGTATTTTAATTTGCATTAAAAATAATCTAATGATCAGATGGTCTTTCTGATGTAAAACATCATGGAATGAGATTAAGTGGGGAAAAAACAAAGAAAGACAGACGTAGCAAAGATCTGATTCTGATTAAGAAAATAGAAACATATGTTATACCAGACAGGGTAACATACGAACTAATAGCATGACTTTACATTATTAGAAGTTTTCAGGAAATAGGAAAAGAATTTTTAGATTCTGCTTCATTAAAAATGCAAACTGAGTTCACAATAGCGTTATCGACATACCAAAAAAAAGTGTGTCTTATTCAATTTATCAATGGTATATTATATAAAACTCAATAACAAAGAAAGATAATTATATGTTTGGTACAATAACGATAAAGTTTGTCTTGCTGTCATTCTTATGAATAATTTTTACAAAACAAAATGTCACGTGAACATATTAAATAATCATCTTCGAAAAAAAATTATTATATCGATAAATGATACAAAATATTACGATGTTTTGCTCCACAAACTTGAATACAAGGATACTTTGTAGGTGGCGACATGCATTTTTCTTGTTTACGATAATACAGCGAATATTGACGTATGTATGTATCGATGAATAATATCTATGTTGACGTGCGACGAAGTAATCGAGTGTGTCGATCATAGGGAGACAGCAAAGAGTCACATAAATGATTATTCATTACGAATATAAATATAGAGATTATGGAATGTCATAGGGATATGACATTCGATAAAAATCATCGATTTAAACTGAACATATTTTGATTTCAATGATTATGGTAGCAATACAAGTATGTTTTTTTTTTGAAATAAAATAAAAATATCATATTTCATTTATTTATAAGAGTTCAACATGTGTACAAATCAGTCCTGATATTAAATATTATTCCATAGATAAGATATGTTTTATGGATGAATACATCATATAAATTTTACGGTAGAAAAAACAACGATTCAATCAGTAAATAGTAATTCTTCTAATGATACATTCTAATCAATGAAGGAATTGAATAGTAAATTTTGTTAATGATAGAATGCAAAAAAAAATATTATTTTATACTTCAATACTCGTTAGATATCTAAATTTGGTTTCCGAATGATTTTCAAGTAATATTTTAACGACAAAAACAGTTTACGTTAGAAAAAATATTTTGATCGTAAAGGTTATTAAGTTGTTCTTAAAAATTGTTTTTTTCTTCTATTTCTGAATCGTCGCTTTATATCTACCTCTCCCTTTCTTAATTTCTATCGATTTATGTAAAAGGTGCATATCAAACAAGAAACTATTATCGCAGCGGTCGCTGTAATTATTGTAAACTAAGAGAAAAAAAATATCAGTCTATACAGGCATCGATGTACTTTATGCTTCCGATACATTAGACTAATTTTTTTTTTCTGTTGACAAAAAGTTCTTAATAGCAACTAATATAATCGTTATATTTAATTATTTACAACAAGATGACTGCTAATTTAAAAGCATTTGAACATATTCCTTTGTCTAATTTACAAAAGTAGTCATGAATGAGGAACAGCTTTTTCTTTTTACAACAATTTTGTATATTAAAAAAATAGAAATTCTTTTCTTTTTTCAGATGAATAAAATATCTGTATAATTGTATAAGAATCAACAATGGTAACAAAACGAACAGCTGGCTTACCATTAATTTGTCTTGTATGTGGTGATGATGCACGTGGAATTAACTTTGATGTTATGTCTTGTATGTCTTGTAAAACATTCTTTCGACGACATGCACAAAAAGCAGTGGTAAATCGAATATATTTTTATATCATAAAAAAATATTTATTTTACTTTTTTTTTCTATATCAATCATAAAAATAAAAGATTAAACTTGAATGTAAACTGGATCATAATTGTGAAATAACAAGACGAACACGAAGTGCTTGTGCAGCTTGTCGATTGAAGAAATGTTTTACACTTGGTATGAATCAACAATTACTACGTCGATGGTCCGTAAAATGTTCTAAATCAAAACCAGCTCAAGTATTAAAAACTCTAGATAGAAATGGAAATTATTTACCAAAGGTTTATCGAAATCGATATTTATTAAATATAAATAAATTCTTTTGTTTTTTCTTGATCTAGCCTTTACCATTAAATCTTCTTCGAAATGATCATTCAACTTTAACAAAAGAAGAATGGAATCTTCTCTCAAATATCGTACATACCTATGACAAAACAAATATTATTCCAGATATAAAATATCAACTTGAACAACAATCAGCATTACCCCCCAAAGTACGCTCAAAAGTATCAACATCAGTTGATGTATTAAAATATTTTCTTTCGGCATTACAACCATTTATTGAGGATTCACCATATTTTCAAGATTTATCAATTGATTTACGTCAAGCATTAATACAACATAATTATGACACTGCTAGCACAATGAATTGTGTTTTTATTATACGTGAAATGAGTGCTTTAGATAATGCAACATTTTTAACAAGTTGTGATGTTGTTTATGGATATGATATATTTAAATATTCTACACATTTTGTTTCACGATTAGAATCTAATAGTACACTTATCAAAATATTACTTTTAACATTAGCATTTTCAACAAATTGTTCTATTGTTAATCCCGATGATCCAAAAAATCTCCGAACTATATCAAATACAATAGCTGTATTTAATATACAAAATATACTTGTTACAATGTTTTGGAAATATTTAATATATCAATATGGTTTTATTGGAGGCGTACGACGTTTTGATTCATTAATAAAATATGTTCTTGAACTTCTTCATAGTATGAATGAAAGAGCAAATGCACAACATGAACAAATGATTGATACAATTGTTGAAAAAACAACACGTTCATTAACAATAGATGATCAAAAGATGTATTAATTAACCCAACATGCAATATTCCATATCCTAGGGTTCATGCAAGTATTACGTAATCCACTTGAGAGGGAGGAGGGGTAGGCAAAAGGGGGAAGTAGCAAAATGTCGACAAAAAACAAATGTCGATGGATAAAAATGTCGACAGTGCAAATAGTCGAAAAACAAATTGTCGACATCTTGAGGGTGTGGGTGTCGGTGTGGGTCGGGTGTTGGTGTCGGTGTGGGTCGGGTGTTGATGTCGGTGTAAGTCGGGCATAGGTGGGAGTGGGTCGGGTGCGGGTGGGCGTGGGTGGGTGTGGGTGCAGGTTTCGATAGATTCCATACTCACACGCTCAAGAAAATATATCAGGCTGTGACGTGTTATTATTCTACATTAAAATAGAAGTTTCTAGAGCTTTTTAAGTGAATATTTTGCTCGTCGACATTTTGCTTTCGACATTCTGACACCTCATAGGCAAAAGCTTACGCTCAATGGTTTTGATTCATCAAAAAACACAGGATATTGATTATTTGGAGGAGGGGAGGGGGTCAAAATGGCCAAAAACCGGATTACGTAATACTTGAACAGTTCCTATCCTACAGACTTTTACAAGAACTTACATGTGTACATATATAGCATGGATATTTATCATCGGATATTGTTACTTTTATATTTGAACTATTGAATGATTATTAAATCATTATTTTATTATAATACAATCATATGAAAATATGACTGATATTCATTTTTAGACTAATCGATTTATATGTACATGTAAGAAAAAGAAAACATGTAAAATTTGTATATCGATTTTTAGTAGAAAAAAGAAATAGTTAACATGACAGTCTTTTTAAATAAATTGTATCCAAGATCAGATCTATTACTAAATTTTATATATCGATTCTATTTTTAGAATAATCACTATAGATTGTATGAAGTAAAAGTATTCGCGTACATAACAAAAATGACAGGTCTCACTGGCATGCTGTTGTTACTTTACAAAAATAATTATTCTTGAAAGGATGTATTATTTATTATTAAGAAAATTATAAACACTAGTTTTTCCAGGGTTTTATCAATACAAAAAAAGAATGTTAATGACAACAAATTCTGTCGAGTAATTTTCATAATAACAACATATGTAACAAAATTCAACTAAACAAATATTGTCTTAGTCTTGAATTTATCCAAAATATGTGTATAACCTTTTATGGATATAATAGCATATATTACAAATCAAATATCGAGAAAAAAATTCTATTGGTTTTTGTACTAGAAAATGACATTTAGTATTAATTTCTAGACAATAATTGTAGAATTTGTTTTGAAATATCATCTGTATAAATAATATAGGAATTTACATATGTAATATTTTCTGAAAGAATTATCATTAAGGACTTTTATACAATACTCGATTCTATTGTATAATAAATGTTCTATATGGATCATTCGTTAGTAGAAATAATATAATGTTTAATAAACGAACACAAAACAAGACACTTGGAGTAAAAACTGTCAGTAGAATCGTACCTACACACCACTACGTCAATAACACATTTTTGAATGACCTTATATCGAATATAACGTCAAAACAAAAACCTAGACGATTTGATGCGAAAGCTGAATATGACATACGACAAGGAGAAGCAATTAGTACGTAACGATGTATAATCAACAGACCAAGCCACGGGATGCAGAATGAAGACGAAAAAACAATAACAAACGCTCGTACCTATATATATGTTTGCTAACCTTGCTGCCGCTCGCCTTGAAGGTTTCAGTGGAGTATACATTCTCTTTTATATTGCAATGCTCCAGTCATGAAGTTTTTAAATGTATTTTTAATTCACTAGTTGTATCTCTGCCATCAGTTTAACTGTTCCTTTAAGACCGACACGATCGGAGAGTTTTTGGTATGTTAATAATAATAAAAAAATTGACCTACAAGAGTCATTACTATAATTGGGAGATTAATGATGAAATGACATTGAAACTTCTAGTGTTAGAAGCAAATACTAATAAATATTCAATTAGTCAAATTGAAGTTGATTGTTATCTCCAATAGTAATTCCATTACCTGAATTTTCGATAGAATTGTGCCAGTTGATTGACCTGAAGTAGAGAACTTAAAAATAAATTATATTCAATTTGAGTTTTCCTTTAATAAGTACTATCTACCTCTACTTTCTCATTTCGGATATTGTATTATAATATTTCAATTAACTTATAGTTATTCTTTCTACATAGTTAACATAATACTCGTCTATCTATTGTATTTATTATATTATTCACCTTCTCTATAATCATCCGATGATCTTTTAATTGATAGTATGATATTTTTTAACATAGAAAAAATCAGTTAATGTCCGCAAACGACAGATGTATTATTTTCAAAACGATAATTTCTATATACATCTCATAACGGTATAGAGTATCAATATTGATCAGTAAACAATTGTTTTTTCAAGAGAATTCAATTAAATCAAGTGTTCTTATCTCTTCATCATATCATACAACATGATATATAAAATAAATCAGCCATAAGTTTTATTACATTTATTATCCGTACTTTCGTTACAATTAGTAACAGTTTGTTTTTATTCTCAGACTATGATTTTATTATTTCGCTAGTAATCATTTTTCAGATTTAAACAAGTGCTTCTATCCAATCATGTTTTTAGAATATATCTTTTTCATCACTCATCTATAAATATAATGAAAAAAAAGAAAGTAATCAACCAATAAAAACTTTACAATAATCAATGGCTTATCCAGCATTTCAACGCACTTTTTCGTATTCTCTATTGTATTCTTCCGTATCTATTATGAATTAGTCTTAGTTTTTAGGACGATGATCAAATTACATTTCTCATTGAAATGTATATACGGCTGACCAACGAAAACGCCCTATTTTTTTTTTTCTTTTCTTTTATTCATGAGAATACACACTCTTGCTATAATGTTAGTATGAAGAGAGAGAAAAAAAGAGAACGTTCATCATATGCTATACAAACACATCTATAATTCGATTGCACACTACAGAGAGAAGAAAGTATAGTCTTATTGCAAAGTTTCAAAGTTAATCACAACAACAATATGATGCATTTGAATAACTAGTACACAAAATAGGTATTTATTGAAGTTTTCTTAATATTAGTATTTAGTTTCGAACATATAGATAACTTTCAATAAAAATATCCATACTATTTTATATCATAATCGTCACCGCTTTTCACTACTCATAGTAAAACTATCAGCTGTTTGTCTATGATTAAACTCTCTTCTATTCTATGTGCTTATCGTTTAGATCAAAACAAAAGAAGACGTGTCCGCTGTATTATTTAGATACTATACTGAACTTTTTTTCCTTCTCGTATCGATCAATACTTGATCGTTTTTTATGTATTCATCTTGACAATGAAAAAGCATCTTCGATTTCATGACTACGTCTCCTACGTACATAAACCGTTATTTATTTAATGTGTGAAAATTTTACTTTATACTTTACTATATAATCATAGTGATCTATTGATGAGCACGTTCATTTTTCTCTTCATGACCTTTTACTTTCTATATTTTTCAATTAGTGTGCGCGTTTGTTTTTCGACAAGCCATATGTGATGCATCATTGTTATTATCAAGACAAGTATTGTTATGATTGATGAGTAAATTTTTTTCAGATGGATAAAATCATTATTGAATCGTCATTGGTTAATTCTCTATTCAAATGTCCACTCTGTAATGAACTTATACATTCAGCTACAGTCATTAATGAATGTTTACATCGATGTAAGTCTAGTTTTAAAACTGATTAATCATAAGACCCCTTTTTTCCTTCAAAAAATTTTAGTTTGTAAATTATGTATAACAAATTATTTTCAAAATTCAAATAATAATACTTGCCCATTATGTCAGATGATGGTTATTAATCCATTAGAAACATTAAGGTAATATTTAACTAATTTATATCTAAATTCCTATTTCAGTTATTTCATATAGATCTGATCTTACATTTCAACGATTACTATATAAAATCTTTCAACGTAAGCGAAGATTTTATCCTTATCTTTTCATATACATCTATCTGTCATTATAATTATTTAGGTAAAATCGCGTGCAAATCATCTCTACTGATCACTAACGGTTAGTTAAATAAATGGCCTTAAGGAAAAAACTTTACTATTTATTTATTCTCTATTACAGAATCAACCGATACTAAGATATATGTACAATTAGAATATTGGAATATGTAAGTTTTCAATAACTAATTAGTTCTCATTTAAAAGCAATGCATGCATTTCCGCTAGCTATTAACTTTCATTCAATGTCTAACAAAACATATGAATAGCTCATGGCTAATTTTTCTCTCTTTTTTTTTTAGTTCATTAGATTTATTCCCGAATGAATCACCGATAGAATTATCAAAATGTTATTTAGAATGTCCAGCGAATACACCCTTATTATCCATAGAAAAATTTCTTCGAATTAAATATTCATTATTATCAACAATAAAAGTAAGAATTCGATTTCGTCTACTTTTTTTTATATAAAATTATTTAGATCGATTTATTTTATAAAACATTTTTATTAAATACTGATAAAGAACGATTGAATGATATATGTTATTGTTTTGATATACGAAATAAAACACTTGATATTCGATTTGTTATTAGTCCATATGGTTATCAAGCAATACTTCAACGTATTCATCAATCAAAACAACCAAGTCCATTAAAAATTGAAATTTTAGCACCTACGATTAGTTCTTCGTTATCTTCTACCGGTTCAATAGATTCAACACTTAAAGTCAAATTATGTCGATCACAAAGTTCAACAAATGATTGGTATATTCCTCAATCAATTGAACTACCTGATCTAATTAATTCATGTGAAAATCGAACAAAATATAAAAAATCGTTATTAAAAAAGAAATTTAATAAACCTCGACGACGTATACGTTTTATTCCAACAATGGTTAAAGTTCCACCATCAATATTCGATTGTCTTTCAAATAATCGATATGATTTTAATACATTTCAATCAAATGAAAAAATGATCAACACTGTATCGAATACTAAATCAATGATTTCAATTACAAAAACAATTTGTAAAGTTTCACCATATATTCGTGAAAGTTCTTCATCAATAATCGAATCATCCTTCTTAGAAAAATCTTCCTTATTTAATAATACTCCGCTTGATTTAAGTTTAAAATAAATGAGTATGTAATCTATTTCGAACAGTGATTGATTGATTCTTTTTTATGTATCTATCGTTTGTTGTATATATATATAAACGAGTTGAAAGAAAACAGTCCATGATATTTATTCAAGGGATATTATGCTACTACACACGTGCGGTATGATGATGAGCAGATAAATAAAAGAAAAATGGGATTTCCGTTTGTATACAAATATAATTGTTTACTTGTTATTATAGATAAGATTGCTACTACTTGATCTTTTTGATCAAGATTTAGATGAATAGCAATAATGTGTGACACTTATTTAGGAACATATCGTGAAGAATAGAAGGTATATCAAAGAGTATAGTTGATAGAATATCTATTAACACCTTACATATATTCTTTCGATCAGTGAAAAAATAATCAATTTTTAGATAAATGCACAGCCTAACTACTCGAAAAAAACTTACCTTAATGTTTATAGATTTCATTTATAACGAAGTTCGTAGTTAAATGTTTCACATTGAAATTAACGTAACTTAATAAAAGATAGTGAATAGATGTCGAGAATCTGCAGTTGTTCTCTTAGTCTATTACAAAATTTCATCTTGATTTCTAATCTCTATGAAATGATCGATCATCGATAGATTAGTTTCTATTGTAAAGTCTTGGTTATTCTCTTTCTCGTAGAGAAGAGTCAAGTAAACATAAATTATCTGCCTGCTTGTCTGTCCGCAGGGTCAAAAAAACATCGAAAATCGATTTTCCGAAAAAGACATTTCTAGAGGTTTTTCGATGCGGGGAGTTCGAATCTGAGGTCTTTTGGGTGACCATGGTTGGGGAGTGGGTCAGGGTGGGTGAGAGGTCAAAAAAACATTGAAAATTTATTTTTCACGGTTTTCAATTGTTTTTTCAGTGAATGTGAAGAAGATGCATTTTTACAAGAAAGAGCTAAGCCAGTCCTCGGACCAGCGTTACTTGTACATTAATCTTCTGCAAGCATGGATTTTTACTATTTATACAATGTCTCACAGATGATAAATGCAGTGAACTTGATCACTAAACTGTAGATTGTCAATACATTAATCAGATTTTATAGTCTCTTCTCAGAGATAGCTCAAACTCAAATATAATGTTTAATAATATACAATGATGAGCTTACATCATACGATTATCATTGCGCTTTTCAGAAAATGCATTTAAACATTATGATGGATAATAATTATTTACTAAGAAAATACTGAAATCTATGGCTTAATTTAATCTTAAATATAACAAAAGATAGTAAAATGTCTTGTATAAATTATCTATTTTTTTTAAGAAAATTCTCAATATCTATAAAATAAATTTCGTATAACAAAATTAATAAATGAATATTTTAATATTTTTTTATCACAAAAAAATGGTATCCAAGGTTGTATAAAATAACCAGCTGTTATACCATTAAATATAAATGTTAAGACACAACCAATTGGTTTTGAAATGTAAAACTGTGGAAATTGTTGTTTAAATGCAGATTCAATAAGAACAGCTAAACCTTGAAGAAGAAAAAATTTTATTTGATCACCAGAGAATTTATTCAATGTTATATAAACAGTATATTCATGCATAATACCGGAAACTAAGAAAACACACATTGATGAAATACCATAACTGATAAATTTTGGTAAATATGGCCAATGATGACAAATCAATGTTGATATTGGTTTGAAGATCAATTCAATCCACGTATTTTTAAAGCTATACAAATAGATTATTATAGAAAATGCTTTCGATCTCTTTAACTTACATTTGATGCCATCTTGACCAAAAATCTATAGGTGATATTGCCCGATATGGTTTATTGAACAGATCAGGTATCAATTCAAGTGGTCGATTAAGTAATAGACAAAGTGTATGTCGAACAATCTCATAATTGAACATTAAAAATAAATATACAACACATCCACCTAATTGATTAATAATAATTTGTACTAATAGATATTTCTTATAATATTTTTCATAGAAATCTGTACTGAAAATTTCATGTAATGAATAAATAACAAAGTCAAGTAAGACATAATATTTTATTATATTACAAGATATATCTATTAAGGATTGAGCATGTTTATTAAATTGTATAGGACCAGTATAAAATATTTCTTTTTTTTTTCTTTTTATCTAATTTTTTTATACTAACAGATTGTGTATAAACACGATAATAAAATAATTCATGTTGTATATCAAAAAAAGACCATTGATGAAATTCATTACGTCGAATTAATAACCATTCACATACTTTTTGTACATAATAAATAGCAATACCTGCAATACATGAATTAAATAATGGTATTGAACGTACTGGTTGATACATAGGAATAAATAGTAAATAAATAACAATAGGAATCGTTAAAATCCATTTTGAAAGTTTTGTTATTGATTGATTGAATATTGAAAGAAGAAAAATTGGAAGATAAAGTGCTGTTACAGCTATACTTGTAGGCAAATATATTTGTTTTATATCGTTAATATTGGAATGTATACAATGAATAAGGTATTGTAAACATTCCATGTGCGATTGAATATTTTTGTTTCGTTACGAAGCAATAAAAGAACGAAAAATGTTTTTTTACGTCACTATTGTCCTTGACAAATTACTAATGATATGTTTATTCATTGGTTAAGTATACTATTCATATCTCTTATTTCAATTGATTCATAAAGAAAAAACAAAAACTTTATTTTATCAAGACATTTAAACAATTTATTCGTTAAATAGAATATGATAAATAAACAAGAGCAAAAAAAAAAGACAAAATTTTTACGCTGAAATAAGAACATCTCCATTGTGTAAATGTGTTACTATTGGTAGATGAGTTCGAGTTTTTGTATTATTATTATGAATATATTTTTTCGTTGTTAATAATTCATGATCAATAGATGATAAGGATGGTGATTCTATTTGTAATGGTGCACGTCGACGTCGTCGTCGTTCATCAAATCCTTGATATTGTCGATAGAATCTTGGTGATAAATTTGCTTGTGGAACAATTCCATGAATAAATGTTGATCGTGTTGTTAAATAATTATCATAACGTCTTGAATAATCAAGTGATACATTTGGTTGTTGCTGTTTAAATTGATAGATATCATTCGAAAGATCTGTTGAAATAGCTGTTGATATTGATGGTGCAAATGATGATGATGATATTTTATCTTCAGAAAATGATGATACACGAAATCGATGTGATTTAATAAGTATTGCAATAATAAATACAATAAATATAAAAAATAAAAGACTTGCAATAGCAACAATAATTAATGTACGAAAAAAACTCATTGGTGGTGGATAAATTTGTTTTGTTGTTGAAGAAAATATATCAAACATAGATGTAGTTGATGTTAAAGAAGATTCATTTGGTAAATAATCATAAATTTGTCGTGATATTGATAATGGTCGACAACGATTACCATTACAATAAGTTCCTATGTATATATATATATTCATATCAATTAGAAATAGCTAGTAAATATATATATGTGACTTATACCTGTAGGACATTTTCTTATATTTAATCCAATATCTTGTTCATCATTAAATCGACAAATACCTGTTGGTTCTAATTCACAATCAAATATTCCATTAACTTTTCTCACTTTACGTGTATATTTTGGACAAATACAATGAGATGTTTTACTTTCATTACACCATTGTAAACAACGTTGAGGAAATTTTGTACAATTACTTCGATCTATTGAATCAGTACATAAACGTCCTACATTTGATATATCAATAGTTGTAATATTCTCATTAAAACATTGACATGTTTGAGATATTTGATCACATTGAATAAGATTTGTTAGAGAATATCGATTACTACAATCTTCATCGGATTGACATTTTGTTCCAATAGGTTTTTCATAATCGATTTTAAAATTAAATGTTTCATTAGATGCTGTTAAATAAACAAGTTGTTTAGAACAATCAAAAGCTTTACATGAACGAAGAGTTATATCGCCTAAACAAAATTAGTTAATTTTTTTCATAAAATTTAGTTACAAAAATTATTTTAAACATACCTGGTTGCAAATAAAGAACGGATTGCATACCAAGATCAGTAATATTATTAACACTTAAATATGTTGTCATATATTCCGTAATTGATGGTGATTTACTTGGATATTTATTTGGTCGCATAGTATATTGACATTCTGTAAATGTCAAATTAATAGGTTGATGAGCACACTTGAGTAATAAAGGTATAAGTAATACCCAACGATTGCTTAAATTATAAATAAGTGTATTACTAATAAAATTGTCAGTTGTATTATTATTATTAAATGAATAATGTCCAATAAAATCAATTGAATGTGAATTAAAAATATGTGCACCAAGTGATAAATACAGACTTGTATCAAGTACACATTCAGCTAAGATAACTGATGTACGAATATAAGGACAAGAAGCCAATAAATAGCTTATGAAAATGAAACAAAAAACAATAAGCAATCGAATAAACATGGCATGACATACATTAAATTATTAATTCTACATTATTATCTAAAAAGTAAATAAATCGATAAATATTTTTGTCGATTGAGTAACCTGCACTGTTGGTGGTCATTGTCAATCATTCTAACATACGCACAATAAATAGAATGACTATTGTGTAGATATATATACATACTGGATATTACAATTAAAAAAAGAACCGTTAGAATAGTATTGGGCGTTACTCAGTCAGACGGTTAGTCTCCTTCTTTCATTACAATCAACATACTCTATATCGATGTGGTGACTGTTTCACATCAAGTGAATATACAAGCATGCAAGATGGGAACGATGCGATTTAATTCTTTCTTTTTTTTTTTCTATCGTCGAGACAGACATAAAATTTATCCTATTCGATACCATATATATAATAGACTTTCGCTTACACGATTCTTAAAACATATATATAAATGATCAATTGATCAAAAGTGCACTCGAAAAATTATACTTTTCAAGTTCAATTAGTTAATATTAAGAATTATTTGCATCATTCAATACAATTTCTTTTTTCAAAAATCAACATATGAGAAGACACATACAATATATAATTGTTAACAAAAAAAATAAGACAATTCAAACCTGTTGTGATGACCATCGATAATAAAGTATGGTGTGTGTACTGACCAAATGAATTGAGTCATTTGTTAATATGATTCTCAATATGGCAGTATATTGATGATTGCAGATAATCGTCTCGAATTTCTGCGATATTTCTTATTCATTCTTTTCTTTAACATTTACATCATACATTCATACACGAACGAGCGGAAAAGAGACTTTTTTCTCTCTCTCTCTCTTATGTAGAGGTATTGTTTGTACAAATCATATGACAGATAATCACTTTATGATACATATATGCACGTATGAGATTATGTTCCTTTTTCTTTTCCTTATGTATGTATTCTAGAAAAACGATGCTAATTCGTTTCTTCATTTAAAATAAATGTTTTTTTACCTGTTCTGTCAATTGAATATTTATACATCTGTTTTTTCTCTCTTCCTTGCCTATGGCAGAAGAAGAAAAGAATCAAATGAACAGCACCATTATAAAGCAAATAGTACGAGTGATTGACAGCCGGACTATTATATGACGACATGAATATACGATATTGTTAGTATTTTGTCAGTGATGGCACATCACATTATACGCCCTTTTGCAATAGATGTATCGCCTCAAGATACTTCATCGTAGTGCTTTCCGTTACGTAAGAAGTATAACACATGTATATGTATATATATAAATATGAGTGATCACTTCTAATAAGATTGATTTAGAATATCAATGATCAAACATTCCATATGCCTCACGTACGAGTTTAAAGAAAGAAAATAAATATGATTTATATATATACAATAGATCAATGTTAGTTTTGATGATACAAATATTTAATGGCAATGATATTCATCATTAAGAAAGCATATCATAACCTTGCAGTCTTATCATATGCATAAAAGCATATTCTTTCATCAATAATCATCTATATATGATATCTTTTATTCGTAATTGAACATCATCATCATCAACATCATTTTCTTTTACATTGTGATAATAAAAGCTAATTGGCAATATGCAATCGATGTAACTGTTACTAAAATAATATACTATGATCTTTGTACCATAATATAAATTAGATATCGAACTAATCGATAGTATTATTAAACATTCAAAAATGTCATTGATAAAGAGCATATAATCATTAGGGAATGAACAAATACATTATGTTAAACAAGAATAGATTTCTAATCAAATTTATTCAAAATTTATGAATCAGTCTATTCATCATCAACATTAGTACCAAGGATAAGTGCACGTTGATATGCATTTAAATTTTTCATAGACATTTTAGGTAAATGTTCACCTGAACCTGAAGAAAGAAAATTTTTTATTAGATTAGTTTTAATTAATTTCATTTTGCAATCTTACTTGCTTGTTTTAATTCTGTACTCCAATGTGATAATGTACAATTATTTTGTACTAATAATTTTCGTTGTTTTCGAAATTCATCAAGTGTATATCCACGTATAAATGTTGTAGGACTCATACTAACATATGCTACGATTCTTAAAAGATCTATCGGTTGATTTCTATCGATTTCATCAGTTAAAAATGCAGGTGAATTACAATGTACAAGACGACTATCCCATAGAACAAGATCACCAACTTGACATTGAACAAGTTTTCCAATGGCTTGTCCTCCATCGAAGATTGGATGTTTACTTCGGATCATAAGAAAATCTGAACGTCGATTACCAAGATTACTTAATTCTTGAAAGCGTAAATGTGTATGTGGAAAAACAATAAGACCACCTGTTTTTTCATTTTGATTTGTTAACGATACAAAACCTTGTACACAACATCGATGAGGTTTTATAACTGGATTTTGATCAACATGATACCATGCAGGTTTAGTTTGCCATTCTGGATTGTAACGCCAATCACGATAAATACCACAGCCATCAAATGAAACTAATAATTCATTTGTATTCCATATCTGTGAATAAACACGTTTTACATTTCGATTTGAACGAATATTCCACATAAATTCAGACTGGCCAATACCATCACTATTTACAACACCGCTAGTTTTGAAACCTGGCCTATTAATAGAATAATTTCAGCAAAATAAAATAGATGTTTATTTTTTTTCTTCTTACCAACGATTTGACCATGTTGAAGGATCATCACGTCGAATATTAAAATCAGGAATATTTTCAAGAAATTTCCATAATAAATCTTTATTAAAATTGATTTCATCTTGAGAAAGAACATCACTAAAAACTGCATAACCATGATCATTTAAATAAGATATTCCTTCATTTAAACTTTCATTATTTGTTACTGAATAACGGGGTGTTAATGTTGTATGATCAATACGTATACCATCTTTATCATAACTATATGGAATTTCCATGACTTCTTCTTTTTTGATTTATGTGCTTGTATGTAAAAAAAATTGAAAATACAACTGCGTGATATATGTAGCAAGACTTGCGACATACATGACTCATATTTGAAAATGATGAAAGTATTTCGCAATACTGATAAGAAAAAAAGTTGTTTTTTTTTTGTATTTTTCAATAGAATTCAAAGGAAAAATTTATTATTCTTGTACAAAGTTTAATTGAATATTAATCTAATTGCTTTTTAACGTTTTTCATTTGCATTCATCTGTAATATAAATTTAATAAAATTATAAAAACATTTATATGAATTTCTTTTTCATATAGCGGAATGAAATTTCTTAATGCATCATAAAATTTGTGAGTTTTTCTGTTACTTATTTATAAATTCATATTTATATTTTATTCGATCATTTAAATCCTCACCCACATACTTTTCACATATTAAAATGATTGCAACAATCTGTGCATAGATAAATAATAAGATCATAATATTTTGCTTCTAGCAGATTTACTATAGAAAGTTCTCTAATGTTTCAATAAAAAGTAGAAGATAATATTCAGAATATTACCTTCTTCTGTCATCTTTCATCGTTTTTGATATACTACTATCGATGACATCATTTATTAATGGAATTAATCTTGGGCGATGAATTATCTCAATGAAAATGTTCTAGTAATAATCAGCTGATAAAAAAATTTTGTCTACCAACTGATTTTCTTTTATATTAATTACAACTAATATTATCATAATATAAGATATTGTATAAAATAGAATTTAAAAATCTATCGATGGATGTACCATCATAAGCAGTTGCGCCCGAATGGATGCGACCGTTAATATATCTCAGCATAATAATAAATTATCTTCATCTTTTCATAGTGAATAATGATGATTAATAAAGGCAATACGCTCACTTAAAATATATACTCTTATTATGCTAAGTTACATGAATCGACAAAAAAGTATATATCATAATGGTTATTCCCTTTTCATGACATCAAATAGAGGAAAATAAACACGTATCATTTCAAAAAACGAAAACTAATAAAATGAGCATCATTTAAAGGCAGAAAAGTCTTACAAATCTAGATACACTATCCAATCCAACTCCAGTATTAAATAGGATGAACTAGTGTGATATCATAACTCGTAAATTTCTAAAATACCCATTATATATTTCAAACAATTTTTAATAGGTCTTGACGTACTAAAGAAAACGTATCTATCCGAATGTGTTTCACCTACTAAATAGATATTTAAACTTTGATTGTTATATTACCGAATGAAAAAGTATTAGACTCCCATATATTTACAAGTGTTATAGTGAAACTCTTAGAAATGAAAGTTTTTATTAGAAAAAGTTCTAAGAAAGTTATCGAACGAATAGCTTAATCAATTAATCTAAAATTTGTTGAGAAACTATATATTTATATATTCTATTAGCAAACAGAGTTTTAAATCATACTTTCGAACATAAATCTGAGCTCTAATAACAAAACAAATGGGTTCAATCTTGTCTCTCGTTTAAATACTAAAAAGAATTCATTAATACGATGCGAAGCAAAGCATTTATAGAGTCCTTCGTGAATTTTTAAGATGTGAAGCATCCTACATTGAGACTATCCGCGAGTTCTCTTGCGTATGCATTCAAAATAGTCATTTTGTATCACGATTATCTCAGCAATGGAAGATTAGAAAATACTCGTTTAAACGCAAAATTATTATGCCAAGATCGAACTGATATGACATGTTTTCCAATTTTTAACAGAACGTTTAGTTCGTTTATACAAAGCGTCGCAAAAACACGATTTTGACTTTCACACATTTCGAGATAATTAAAACGAAAAACAAAAGAGCCATTTTTCTCAAACAACTGTTTTACAGCTGACGATGGATGATAAATCAGCGAAATAATTAAACAGTCAACCAATATCTTACTCTTAAAACATGTTGAGAAAAATTAATCGAGATTTCATAATGATACTGATTATTATGTTGATCGATTATTTCAAAAATCGTGAATATCGAGATTTCAAGAACTGCTTCGCCCCTTAACCTGCATCCTCGACTTGTCGCGATGCCATATAGTGCTTTTGCTTTTCGTTTCAATTACCTTGAAATCAAGAAGAAAATAAAGTTCATAATTGTAATCATATTTTTGCGGAACTTTTTGTAAACAAATAAAACCTCATGCGAAAAATCGAAAAATAATTAGTATGAGCTTCATCTTTGTGTATTTATTCATGCATACGACAAAAAAAAAGGTAGAAAGAGTCATCCATTACTGCATGAATGCTTTCCTTCGCATCGCATTAAAAAGTGCAATCGTTTAAATATCTATGGTGAGGAATATTTTTCTGAATAATCTAACGTTAATCAAAAAACAAATAACGTAACTTTTGCACGTTACAGAACTAGATAATATCTATTTGCAATAAAATTTCTTAAAAAACTTATTTTTACATTGAATGATCACATTTACTACAAGATGACAAAAGATCACTGAATAAAAGTTACTTTCTTCCCATAATTTTTCTTCGTGCTACTCAATTATATATATGTATCATAGTTTATGAATATGTACTACTGTTTTCCAGAAGTGATAAATGAGGCGAAGTAGATAATTCACTTGCTCAATAAGTTTACAATGCACCGCTTTTGTCAAGAACTATATATCGTAATAATCAAACCTTGACGGGAATATGTTGATTACGAATATAATATAGTGTTTGTTCTGTTGATTCATAACATTTTCGTATATATGTAAAATGACATGCTTTGATACAAAGTCTATCTACTTACTATTATCAAAGCACCTTTGATAAAAAAATATACTAAAACGCATTCAACCGTGCATAACTTGTCCATATTTTCTTTCAGTAGTATTTAACATGCATCAAGAATTAGCAAGCGATAGTGAAGGCTCAAGTATCACAACATCAAATTCCTTAATATTCAAACAATTACAATTCAATTATCTCATTGGCTTTGCACTTGCAGGAGGTAATAATACTTTATAATCATACTCTATCATATTAATCATTATCATATTTTCTATCTCAATCGTATAGCTGGTAATAATTTACAAAGTTCCTATCGATATGCTATTTTCGATTCATATGGTCTTAGGCGACCAACAATTGAACGAATTTTTCTTTGTGCTCATATTTCAACTTTAACCCTTGGTACACTTATTTCATCACTTTCTGATAAATAGTAACTATATTGCTTTAGAATATATTATCAAAATACAGAAGAACAATTGTATTGTTATCTATATTTAGTGGTCGTCGAACAGCATGTATATTGTCCGCCATATTCTATACGATCAGCTGTCTCTCACTTGTAAATAAAACGTTCTAATATCAATTCATAATATGATTTGTATCTTAAAAGAATATCAATGTAGTATGGATTTTTTTCGTTGGAAGTGCAGCTCGTGGTATAGCTTCTTCATTACACAATACAAACTTTGAAGCATGGCTCGTTCAAGATCATCATAACGTATATTTGCTTATTCTAATACCCATCATCGTATATACATATATATTCTTCTAGAGTGGTTTAAGTACTGACTCACTTAAACAGATACTACGACATTCATGTAAATTCTATTATTTTCAACTTTATTTCGATATTATTTCTCATTTTTAATTATATACATGTAGTCGTTATACAATCAATCATTGCTATAGCAGTAGGCTTTGTTTGTGAGTTCTCAGCAGACCTATTTGGATATGTGTAAGTTATCACATGCAATTACTCATACTTTGTTTGATTAACTCGTTTAGTTTAATCTTGTAGAGCTCCATTTGATATTGCTGCTGGTATATATGTAATTATGATAGTTTTTATATTAATACAATGGACGGAAAATTATGGTGATAAGGAAGCATCAAGTACAACTTCATTTATTACTGCTTTTCAAGTACTACGAAATGGTTAGTAGATTTAATAATCTCTTTCGTTAAACTATATGGAAAAGATTTTCAATTGAATAGATTCTCGTATTGTATTAGTTGGATTAATTACAGCGTTTTTTGAAGTTACAATCTATATTTATGCAATTGAATGGACACCTGCATTGGAACATGCACGCAAGTGGACTATCTCTGAACCATTACCATTAGGCATAATATTTTCAACTTTTATGGTAACGTTACATTTTGTTTCGCAATAGAGAGAGAAATATGTATTTAAGAAATAGTTTTTTAATATGCTTGGTGCTGTAGCTTTTAAACCATTATCTAAACGGTTTCGAGTACAATCATTTATGTTGTAAGTTGAATACAATAATTATATCATACTGTACATATTTTTATATTGTAGAGTAATTTTTCTGCTAAGTATAGTTTCATTCTGTATGTTAATCATTGTTCCAGACGTAAGTATGTCTGTTATTTCACCTTACGACATATATATATATCGAATGCAATCGATTTTAGGTTCAACCGGTAGTTCTCGGTAGTTTTTGTCTATATGAATTTTGTGTGGGTATTTATTTGCCGTCTATAAGTTTATTAAGAAGTCAATATTTGCCAGATTCAGGTAGGAATAATATATTTTCTCTCTTATTTTTAAGTTATTTTTCTATATAATTCATAGTTCGAGCAACATTAATGAACTATTTTCGTATACCTCGAGTTGCGTTAATGTTTATAGTTATAATTTGGGTGAGTATCATTAATATTTCATAAAGAATATATGCTATTTATGATCTCAATTAACAGCATCTTCCACTTGCAGTTATATTTACTTTCTGTGGTTTGATGTCAGTTTTGACATTTGTGTGTTTGTTGATATTACGTAGGTATGTAAAAAAGAAAAAAAAATTGATTTGTTTTGTGTTGATAAGATAATTTCGTTTTTTTTGTTATAGTATGAAACCACCAGAAGAATATGTCGAGCCAAGTGAGAATGTTGTTTTATTACCTCAAACACCATCGTATGATCTTAAACTGAAACAACCTCAAACGACATCAGAATATTCTGGTGGAATCGATAATAAAAGCACATCAATCAATACAGGCAATGATTAATAGCTAATGTTATTATTGTTCATATTAATGAACCTATCGAAAAAATTTTGATAGAACTTATTTTAAATAAAATTTTACCTTTTATATGTGAAACTATAACGAAAAGAAATAAGCGAACCTTTATTTATTTTTTGTAAACAGTTTTTGTGTGGAAATAAGTATCACTGAACGTTTGAAAATTACTGAGAGACATCCTAGAATAAAATAATATTTATCAGTACTTCTTCGATTAATTCTGTTCGATTTCTTCTAAGAAGAATACAATATTGTTTTAGATAAATTGTAAGTAAAACTTCTTTTACCTATAAATTATGGATCTTTAAATACATAAATGAGATTTTGTATAAATAAACATGATGCAATGATCCATGTTGTCAAAAACGATAAAAAAATCGCTATTCATCGAAATGATAATCATCCGACTAGCCACTATTTATCACCGATTGTTGTCAGTTATTTCGATGATTTTTTTCAATAAATCGTGATTGTATAGCATCTTTCCTTTGTATTGTATCAATGATCATTCCATCTAAATTCAATTTTACTATCATATTCAAAATCTCTGCTTGCTAATTATTACTAGATGCTGCTCGAGTTTCACTCCACTACGAAATACGATGCGAAGCTCGATATTGAAATCACGATTTTAAGATTTTCACAAATTTCTCATTGTTCAGAATTATAATCGAATGAACTCGAATTGATGCCAGACAAGGATGGGTGTAAATGTGAATGTGATATAGATATGATACCCACACTCACACCCATCCGAAAAAATAAAACAACAACAATTTTTTTTTCTATTTTATTCAAGACATTCAATTTTAGAATAATATGTCATTAGAAAAAAAATTAGTATAATAATTTTGAGACATTGACTATATTGGTTACTATATCTATGATATTGTTTGATCAGGACGAACTCGTTGTTCTCGATACATATTTATATACTTTTTGAAAAGAACATAGAATAGTTGTCGACGAAATCTTTTCGATACGCATGTATAAATATAGAATGGACCCTTAAAATAAAAATATAGATGATAGTCAAAATAATTTCTTCTCAAAATTGAATACCTACGGCAAAATATGCATAATATAAACATATTGTAATAGCATTAACTACATTTAATTGTGCTTTAATAATTAAATCTTGAATATTACCATAAGAAACAATAAGATACAGAATTAAATTTGGTAAAAGAGTTATAAAATTGTATACTATTTGTGTAAGAACCATGACAGTTAATTGTTTGTCTAATTCACGTCTGACAAGAGGAATTGTTCGATATGCTAATTGTTGAACATTATGATACGCCATTAGACCAAAGGAAAATGTTAATATAAAAGGTAACAAATTTCCAAGAATAAGATAATTGAAATAATTATTAAATTGTATAAAATATGTGTCGGTAACTGTACAAATGGTAGTATTTCCAACTGCACTAACGATTTTTTTCTGATCGAAGAAAATCAAACCTGGAAGTTGTTCAATAATTAAAATAAAACTGATTAACATCAGTAAACGATATGCTATTTTAATGTGACACCATTGTTGCCAACGTTCACGAGTACATGTAGCAAAATATTGATCGATAGTTGCTAACGAAATACATGAAAATGAAATAAATGAAGTTAATTGAAAAACATATATTCGAAATTTACAATAAAATAATGAAGTTTGTGTCCAATCAATAGAATAACCACCACTCATAATACGTGTTAGTAAACCTGTAATTAATTGTGCAATATTAACAATTGACATAATAGTTAAATAGAATGCACAAGAATTTTGTCGAAATGTTTCAAGACTCATAAGTACAATGATATTTAGCGTATTACCAATTAATCCAAAAATAAGAATTGGTATACCAAAATAAATAAAGATTTGTTCATAACTAATCGTAAGAGATGCAATAATTGATGATGATGATGACATTTTATTATCAAAAATGATTTTATAGAATAATAGAAGATTCTTTAATGAAATTTTTTGTATCTGAAGTGCAGTTTTTTTTCATACGCAATAACTTGACTTATATATAGTTAGTTCTTAATCATGATTATATATATATATGATATTAAAGCACGGTTAGTTCTAAGAAGATGAACGTGCACTTAATAGGAATAATGAGAACTCAAGAAGAAATAAAGATATTTTAATAAGTTTAACTTGCTTTTAAAAATAATTTCTTCTTATTATAAAGATATATATTCATGTTTTAATCTAACATGAGTAATTTCACAATGTAATCAAAATATTAATTTATGATACAAATGGATTGATATGTGTACTTAATGTTATATACGGAATATTTTCGAGAAAAATATAGATTATTTATAAGTTTTAAATAATGAAAAGAAACGAGAAAATATTTTAATGGAAGTCTTATTATATAAGATCAACCAGTATAAAAGAAAAAATTGACGTTAACGAATTTGGGCACTTAATTATCATGCTATCTTTATATTGTATATAATTATACTGAAGTATTTGGAAGTATGAATGAAAACGCTTCTAGATATAGAGTATATATAACCTTGTTTTCTTTTTTTTATCAGAGGTCATTTCTTATACTAATAAGTTCAGTGTGAAAGATAAGAGAATTATTTGACTTCAGCTAATTACAATCTGCCATAAAGTTCAAGATAATATTTGACGTAAATAAGTACTGACAAATTTTCAGAATTCATGACAAGTCACCTTATAAATATGGCATAATTGATCGGTGAATTTTGAGAAGAAGAATCATCTTCTTTATTTCAAATAGATTGTCCTGAATAGTTCTAAATTCTATTCAAGTAAATTAATTCGTGAATCTAAAACTGTATGTTAGTCAGAATTGAGTCAGACCAATAAAACCATGATTGGAATACTATTTTGTATTATCAATTAAAACAAGAATTATGTCACTTGAAGAAAATCGTATCTATCTTTATTATGATTAGTACAATATGTGTAATTACATTACGATAAATTTGAATTCATATATGCTTTTGTTTGATCATGACTTTTTTGTATAATAAATTCAAGTTATGGTCTAGTTAATCAAGAATTCGTAGTAGAATAAAGATTCAAGTCTGTTTTTATTTGATTATAGAATAGCTTTGAAAAAGGAAACAGTTGACTCCAACAGACTAAATTCGAATAGAATCATTTGAAATACTTTTTATTTCTTTATATTTTCTTCAAGCCAATTAGTGATAAATAGTATCAGTATACTATATTGAGCAGCAAAACATCGATTCGGTGGCATCGAAGGAAATGAGATGATGTTTATTGATCTGAAATTAATCAATATCACTTGACTTCATATGCACCTGTTTGACCCCGTTTGAATTCAAAAACTTCTTCAAGATCTTCATCTGTGATATTTATTATATAAATATTCATGTAGAAAAACTTTATAAACTGCATTATCTATCTTCATTGCAAAGGTGTATAGTATGTTCCAGTGGTGGATTTAGGGGGGGCAATCGCCCCCCCCCCCCTTCAAATTTTTTTTGATTTTTTACAGCAAAAATGAACGAAAAAATGGGTTCATACTACTTCGATTGGACTCAAAAAATAGCTTTTAGCCAAAATCGCCCCCC